>MCFH01000039.1:0-170000 GCA_002104945.1 Piromyces finnis
ATTAAATAAGAATTGAATATATATTTTATAGTTTTGTAGTTTATATATACTATACCCATGTACACATTAATACAAAGTACGCTTGATTAAACCAATAGAAGTACAAGGAAAACATTGAAAAAAAAATACTAAAAAATAAAATTCAATTTTAATTCTGAAATCAGTTTATTTAGAAAAAAAAATACTAAAAAATAAAATTCAATTTTAATTCTGAAATCAGTTTATTTAGAAAAAAAAGAAATCAATTTTGAAATCATATGATATTAAATACTAAAAGAATGAAAAAATAATAATAGCAATAATCTTTTATATCTTTACATTTAAATTTTATTAAAAATTAAAAGAAAAATATTAAAGAAAATTCATTATACCTACAGTTAAATTATAATAGAGATAAACAATAAATCAATATGAATAATTTAGTACAAGATTATTTAGAACCTTTATTAAAGTATCAAAAGAGAAGATGCTTTGAAGAAGAAAATGAAGTTTCCAATGAAACTGAACATTCTTATCTTCGTTTTTTACCAGATATGAGTGAAGGTTTAATAGGCTTGTGTATAGGTGATATTATGGGAATATTATCATTCATTGATTCATCCAATAATCTCACCTTACAACAACAACATCTCTTGAAAATATTTATTGAAACTTTGTTAAAAACCTCAAAATCGAGTTTTTCTATTTTTAAACTTTCTATTTTATATTTATATAAAATTAATAAAAAAATAAGAGAACCAACTGTCTTACAATTTTATAAAAATAATATTTTCAAAAATACCTTATCTATGAAGCCATTAAACCAAGCTAAATTAATATTTGTGGTTATACTTATGATTGCATTTAAATATACAGAAGATCATTGCTTTTATATATCCGCATGGTCAAAAGCTACCGGAATTAAATCTGAAGTTATACATAAAGTTGAAGTAGAAGTACTAAATATTTTGGACCATAATTTGTTTGTTTCACAAGAAAAATTTGAAGCTTTTTCAAATCGTATCGTTCAAAAAATAAATAAAATGAAAATTGATTTATTACAATCTGTAAAAATTTCATATGCAAGTAGTAATTACTCTTCTTCTTCAGAAGAAGAAGCAACTAATAGTGACTCTTCACTATTCGAAAAATGTAGAAAATGTTGTTGTAAAAGAAAGCAAGACTGCGTTGAAAATTCTTCTTCTTTAAAGAAAAGAAAGATAAATAACTCACTTTCGGTAGATACTACAGATAACAGCGATGCAGATAATACTGCAACATTTTATGGTATACCTTCTACTTTGTATGACTATTATAGAAATAAGAATGAAAATGAAATGACTAAACAACCTCTTACACCTCCTACACCAAATACATATACTATTCCAAATCCAGTTCAAGCCCCAACCATTATACCTACAGATAATTTATTAAAAGTAGACTCTTTAATCATTCCAAGTACTCCACCAACAAGTCAAACCTCTATTTTTGAAGATATAGAACGAGAAGAGGAAATAAAGAAAAATAGGGAAAGAGAATACGAAGAGGAAAAAAAATTACAAAGAAATAGTCATTGTAGTTCTATGGCTTTCATTTTAAATCCTGATGAAAATAAAATACAATTTGATTCCGGGGAAAATGCTTGTCCAAATGTACGTAGTAGTAGTAGTTCCATGGCTTTCATTTTAAATCCTGATGAAAATAAGATTCAATTTGATTCTGGTAAAAATGAAAATTGTAATACCCCTCAAAAATTCATTCCTTATCGTTATCATAATTCTCCCAAATCAAATTTTGCCTACAATAATATTAAAAAAGTTAATTTATTGGAAAAGAAAAATGAAAAAACTAGAACTATGCCATCTATAGTATTACCAAATACTTCACCTGTTGGTGAGGTAGCTTCTGTATTCCCATCTTTATCAATGATATCGAAGCAACATCAACAACAACAACAACAACATAATGAATGTAATACAATTGAAGATACCAATAATAAACCTAAATCAATTGGATTACAATCATTATTAAATCAAAATACATTCACCACAAAATTTAAATCAATTGTCGTAGGTGAATCAGAAAATTCAATGTCAAATACTACTTATCCTTTAGTAAGAAATAATTTTATAAACATTAGAAATGATGATACCAAATCCATCCATCATAATAATTTCTCATATCTTAACCAAATTTGTCCTCGTACCGACGAAGATATTAACAAACAAAAAATATTATTATCTATTTATAATTGTTATGCCATGAGAAATATTAGACATTATCAAGCTTAATTTTTTTTATTTTTAATTATTTATATTCACCTTAGTTTTAATCTTTTATTTTTTTTTTTTTTTTTGTATAAATCATTCATCATATTCTACTACCTACTACATCATCCTTCATTTTTGATAAAAAGAAAATTATAATAATATTATATATAGAGAATATATAATAGAATATACCAATTGAATAATTTTTCTTTTTATTTTTGTAAAATTATTATTATTCAATATATTTTTATTTTTTTAAAAAAGAAAAACTTATTAATATCCATTATATTTTGTAAAAAAAGAAAATATCTATATTAATTTATACAACAATTTTGTTTTTTGTTTTTACCTTTGTAAAAGAGAAGAGGTATTAAAAAATAAATACAAATAAGAATAAAGAAATTGTAGATATGAACTCCTATAGGCGTGCATATCTATAAATTATATTAATATTAAAAAAAAAAAAGATTTTTTTTTTTAAATTTGGTGTTTTTTAATGTTGTGGATTAATGTTGTGTTGGTTGTTTTTTTAAAATAAAAGATTTATAAAATTTTAAACTCTAGGGTGATAAATATCAATCAAGATATTGGTATTGATGAAGTCAAGTCAACTATCCTTTCTACTACTCCAAATTATAAAGCATCAAATTCGGCAGGATGGTATTCCAATTGGTTCAACGATGGTGATTCGTCCTGAATCAATAGAAAATCAGAACAAGAGAGATCCAACATTTTACTTAGCAGGACAACCCATTCCAACTACTGATTGCTATACTTATCTTGGTGTTCCATTTGATAAGAATCTGTCCCTTAAACCAGTAATTAAAGCTCTTAATAACAAGGTTTTGAAAGGGCTTTTCTCAGTCAGTAAATTCTTAAGAAATCCTAATATTCCTATTCCTTTCAAAAAGCTAGTACTTAACTCACAAGTGATTAGCAGAGTTTCATACTTTGCACCATTACTTGGATCCAACAAAGCTAGGTCTAGGATTGCTCAGAAGCATGTTAACAAAGGAATACGATGGGTTGCCGGAGTTCATAAAGCTGTATCGTTTATATCTTTATACTCTATTTCAAAAGATTTGAATATTCCTCCATTGTCAGCCAAATGTGCGTTAGCTCAGGTTAGATGTTTTAACAAATGGAAAAACTCAAATTGTATTATCTCACACCTTGTAAATTACATTCCTAAATTTAGAAAATACACGTGGTGCAAATCAAGTAGGACACTTGATAAAAAATTAAAGAAACATGGAGATGTTAAAGCAGTTAAAAACTTTTATTGGAAAGATCTCAAAGGGAATTCAATCAAAGCGCAATATTATGATGATAATAAATTTATTGAAACTAAAGATTTTATTAAATTATGTTATGAGTACCCAGAGTTTGCCTATGGCTTCTACTGGCTATTGAAAGCAAGAAGCGGATACAAGTTGGATGCTAGAGTTGCCAAAGCTGCCAAATTTGTTGATCCAGTTTGTCCTAACTACTGTCCATGTTGCAAGTGTGAAGATCAAAGTATTAAACATTGGTTATTAGATTGTCCAACATTTAGAGATATCCGTATTAAACATTATGATTCCATAGTCCAGCTATTAAATTTTTTCAGTCAACGTAATTCCAATAGTCCTATCAATAATAATGAAATTGATAATATCAGTAGAGATAGCAATAACATTAATAGTAATAGTAACAATAGTAGTAATAACAATAGTAATAGTAACAATAGTAATAGTAACAATAGTAGTAATAGAAATAATAATATTAGTAATGATAGCAATAGTGAAGATAATAATTCTAATTTAGATAGTAATTTAGTTAATGATAGTAATAGTTCTAATAATCCGGTGAATATTAATGTGTATGATTATTCTAGTGTGTGCAGTAAAATATTTAAATTCCTTCTTGGGGGAAGAAGTTTTAACAATATTAATTACAATTCAAGGGAATGGAAAGAACTTTGTAAGCGTCAGATTCAATCTGATACTAACGAAGGAACACCATTCTTGACGGTAACCGCGGAACTTCTAACCAAAATCATGCCCTTTGCTATTGGCCAGCAATGGTCAATGTTCAAAAGGTTTGAAGCAACATCCAAGAGCGTCAATGCTGAAGAAACAGTAAGACAGGCCAGGAGGGCCAGCGCAACCAATGGAGATCATAATTTTGTTCCATGACAAAATTT
The DNA here is from genome assembly GCA_002104945.1 of Piromyces finnis. Taxonomy (NCBI): domain Eukaryota; kingdom Fungi; phylum Neocallimastigomycota; class Neocallimastigomycetes; order Neocallimastigales; family Neocallimastigaceae; genus Piromyces; species Piromyces finnis. Next base: position 4,435 of record MCFH01000039.1, read on the forward strand.
TTGATCTTTGGCTCGGTGTCCCATTGGAAGTCAAATACAATTATTATACTTTAGTATGATAGTGGCTTTCTTACTTTAATTAAAATTACTAGAATACATTATACCCAATTTTTATTCATTTGTGTTTATTTAAACATATTTTTTTTATTTTTATTTTTATTTTTTAATTTTTTATTACATGTATTATAATTTTAATTAAATTAATAATAAAGTTTAAAATATTTGATGCCGTTAAAAAAAAAAAAAAAAAAAAAAAAAAAAAAAAAAAAAAAGGTATTCCAATTGAATTTTACAAAAAAAAAAAAAAAAAAAAAAAAGCATTAATTCCTTCAAGTAATGATTCTAATAATGCTACAGATAATAAATTACCACTTTAGATAATGATACTCATGATTTAAATTTTAATCATAAATTATTCAACTGTAGTTGGGGATGGAAGACTTCCCCCCTCAGCTCATGGAATGAATCCAGTATGCTTTTTTATTCCTAAAAAGGAAGATTTAACAGATGGTGATAACTACCGTGTGGTATATCACTTATCAATAATGGTAAATAAATTGATTTCAAGAATTATCACCACTCACATTTCAGACTATAGTCTTAAGAATAATTTCATTAGACGAACCCGAACAATTTGGTTTTCGTAGAAAGGAAGAAAGTATCCGTCTTTTCATTTCAATCCAAGAAATATGTTCGTAGACGTCAATTTGATAATAAAGAAACAAATTTAGCCTTTTTTTTTTTTTAGATTTCAGGAGGAGCATAGGATTCCATCCCAATCGATAATATTCTCCATAAATTAGGATGGTTTAGGTATATTAGAGGTAAGAGTTTTACAATTTATCAAACCTTTCTATTTAATATCAAAGGCGAATGTTTCAAATTAGATGGACAATTCTCGAAATCTTTTGATGGGAAGAAAGGTGTCCGTCAAGGTTGTCCACTTTCACCTATTCATTAATTAATGCTATTTTTTAAACGTGTGAAGATCTCGGAGGAGGTATTCAATGGTGTGGTGAACTATATTTTTTTTTTGTAAATGATATAGTTATTTCTACTCCTCCATCAAGAAGATGTTTAAAAAAAAAAAAAAAAAAAGTTGTTAAAAAGAGTTAACGAAATGGGGCTTTGTCTAATGAAATTGAATTTTAGTATATCCAGAAATGTTCAACGATGGTGATTCGTCTCGAATCAGTAGAAAATCAGAACAAAAAACAAGAAAGATCCAACATTTTATTTAACAGGAAAACCCATTCCAACTACTGATTGCTATACTTATTTTGATGTTCCATTTTATAAGAATTTATCCCTTAAACCAGTAGTTAACACACTTTATAAAAACAAGGATTTCTCAGAAACATGTTAACAAAGGAATACGATGGAGTTTGCCGGTGTTCATAAAGCTAGATCATTTATATCTTTATACTCTATTTCAAAAGATTTGAATATTCCTCCATTGTTGGCCAAATACGCATTAGCTTAGGTTAGATGTTTTAACAAATGGAAAACTTCAAATTGTATTATCCTCATACCTTGTCAATGACATTTCTGAATTTCGAAAATCTATATGGTGCAAATCAAGTAGGTCACTTGATAAAAAAATTAAAGAAGCAAGAAGATGTTAAAAGCCGTTAGAAAAATTTTTATTGGAAAGATCTCAAAAGAAAATGCAATCAAAGCTCAATAGTATGATGATAATAAATCTATTAAAGCTAAAGATTTTAAAGTATGCTACAAGGTACCCTCCAGAGTTTGCCCATGGTTTCTACTGGCTATTGAAAGCAAGAAGCGGATATAAGTTGGATACTAGAGTTGTAAAAGTTGCTAAATTTGTTGATCCCATTTGACCAAACTACTGGTCATGTTGCAAGAGTGGAGATTAAAGTATTAAGTGATTGCTCAACTTTTAGAGATATCCGTAGTAAACATTACATTTTCATAGTCCAGCTATTAAATTTTTTCAATCAACGTAATTCCAACGGGTCCTATCAATAATAATAGTAATAATTCTAATAATTCGGTGAAGATTAACGTGTATGATTATTCTAGTATGTGCAATAAACTAGTTAAATTCCTTTTTTTTTTTGGGGAAAAAGTTTTAACGATATCAATTTCAATTTTTCATATCCTAAATATATTAAAAAAAAAAAAAAAAAAGGTATAGTAAAACAATCTTTACTTTTTTTAACCTATTTGTATTATATCCTCAACTTGACGGAAATATAATCTATGATATTTTAAATAAAGTCGGCAAGGTATCGGGGGTTGTAGAAATAATTTTTTTTTTTTTTTTTTTTTTTTACTAAGAATAGGCCGATAGAGTTAATTATGTTTGGTAGTGTGGCGGGAATTCCCAAAAGGAAAAATTGTTGATTAAACCAAATTATTGTTGAGAAGTATGGACATCGAAAAAGAATAAAATTAGGATAAAAAAAAAAAAAAAAAAAAAAAAAAAAAAAATCTTTTTCGTGTTGTGTTCTTTCTTACCTCTACGTTTCATTTTTAATTTTTAATTTTATTTTATTATTATTATTATTATTATTATTATTTTTTTTAATAATAAATTAAATTACAAAGTTTATAAAAAAAAAAAAAAAAAAATAATAGAATCATGAAATGATTTTCTAATTTTATTATTATTTATACGATTAGAATAAAAAAAATAAATAGGTTTTTCTTTAGTATGATTTTAGTATTACTTTATTTTTTTTAAATTTTTTTCATGGGGGTATTAGCATATATAGAAGATAAATAAATAATTAATTAAATAAAAAAAAAAAAAGAAAAAAACTCTTCTATGATGTTGATGATCATCTTGATCTTTGTGTGTAAAATTTGAAAACTATAAACAAATTTAATTAAATTACGATAAACTTTTTTTTTTTTTTTATATTTAAAATTTTTTATGGATCCATTTTACATTTTTTTTAGAAAAATCCATTGATAAACTGTGTTTCCATATCAAAAAAATTTCGATTCTGTGACAAGGTAAAATTGGCTTCTTTTATTAATTTTTTGAAATTCACGGAAAATCGTTCGGCTGATTTAAAATACATTTCCACACGTACTAATTCTTCATAAAAAAATTGATAGGTGGGTTTTGTATCGGTGGTATAGATATGATTGTTCATGTCATCGGTACTTTGATAAACGGCACAATTGTCGGGGTGATACATGTCATTATGATAAAAATATTTTAAAAGTTTTAGAACCTCGATAAATTCGGCTTTGGTTTTACACTGACCATGATTATCATGAATACAGGAATGACATCCTCCACACTTTTCATTAAGATTTTTGTCGTAAAAGGTATCAATAAAGGCATGAAGACTTTCCCGAAGACTAATGTCTTTTTTATCTTTGGTTTTAATACTGAAAAGCTGGTCAAGTAGTTCATCACAAATATTATAGGTATGAAGATATTCCTCTTTTTCTTTTTCCATTTTTTCCTTGACCTTTTTCTCTTCCTCAATGAATGTCGATGGTGTCTGTGGTGGAAGGTATGACATTGACGGTGAATACTCTTTATCTTTTACTTTGGAGGGTGTAAGATACCAACTATTTATGTTATTATTAGTATTCATAGGAATTGTCGCCTGGCCATTAGGAGGAGGAGGAGGAGGAGGAGAAGAAGAAGAAGAAGAAGAAGAAGAAGAAGGTATCGTTTCATTATTAAAAGAATCTGAAAATTGTTGCTGCTCCTTCCTGAGTTTTCGGTTAAAGGTTTCGATATTGGTGGAATAGGTCAAATAATTATTTTCTGAATTATCCTGACCATAGTTTGCCACATATTTTGCTAGTAGTACAATACCTACTTGATATATTGCTGGAACTACCGGTAATTCATAATATTGCTTTTTATTTTGATTAATTTCAATTTGTTTTGATATTCTTGAAAAATAAATGTACTGACTCAACAAATAGTCAATACATTTACAAATAAAATTTCTTAAAATAAATGTAACTTGATGATAAATACACGAATTCATAAATTCTTTCAACTCACAATCGTTCATTTCTATATACCGATTCTCATTAATATAATACTTATATTGATGTTGATGCCGGTGTAAATGATGATTTAAAAATAAATTATCCAGGGTTTCTTTAACCCCTTTATGATCATTATTTCCATTAAGAGTAGGAGGATAGGATTTATCATAGGTAGTTTCGGGGTGAAATAATCCTAGCGTATTGTAATTTTCTCCTCGATAATAGTAATTATTTGGATCATAGGAATTTATTTTTGAATAATCTTTAGAATGCATTTCCTCATTTACATTATAATTGATAGGATTAATGGTATAACAACCATTACCACTACTATTCCCATGATAGGAGGTAGTATTAAAATCATAACTATGGCTATTATTGTTGTTGCTATTATTGTTGGTAGTGATGGTGGTAGTGGTGGTGCCGATAGGGTTAGTATAAGAGATAGAATGAAAATCATCATAACTACTGTTATTATTACTATTATTATTATCACTATGATTATATTGAATAGAATTAAAATCAATAGTATTTCTATTGCTATTGTTATTGTTGTCATTGCTGTTGTTGCTGTTGATATTATTGCTGCTGTTATTTTTGTCATCATTGGAGGAATCATGATACTGTGGATGATCATTATTGGAATGATAATTAGTAATTAAAGGGGAAGGTTGTTGTTGTGGCGGCGGTGGTGGTGGTGGTGATGGTTGACCATTATTATTGCTATTATTATTGAGATAGTTTATCGACATGTTATTTTTTGGTTCTGATTCTGAATTTTCAATTTTGGTGGATAAGAGATCATCATTTTTTGAAAACAATACATTATTACCATTGCTATTGATTTGAGGTTTAGGCTGCTGAGACGAATACGGATCATTATTATAATGATAGCATTTTGAAGAATCAAGGTCCATTTTTATTTTTTTTTGAAGATTTACAGAGTTATTTGGAGGGTAATAATCTTGGTGTGAAGAAGAAGAAGATGGGGAAGAAGAAGAAGAAGAAGAAGAAGGATGAATATAATGATCTTCGGAAGGATTAAACGCTCTTTTTGGATGATGTATGGTATCAAGATAATTTTCCTTTTTTAATTGGTTATATTGATAGTTACTCTCGAAAATTAGTGATCTTTTTTTTTCTTCATCCATTTTATCTGTTGTGGTGTTATTGCTGTCCTGGTAACCACCGTTATTATGAGTTTGACTTCTTTCATCATATTCACCACTCTTATAGCCATCCTTTAAAGGCGTATAGGTATCATGATACGAACCCTTTCCAAAATCTGGAGGATAATAATTTGTTGAATTTTGATAGAGATTATTTAAAGGAGAATTGGCATGCCCAGATTCTTCTTTTTGATTTATGGTAGTGTTATTACTATTGTCTATGTTACTGTTATTGTTATTAATAGGAGGGGTGGTGGTGGTGGTGGTATTTTGATCTATTTTCCTGAAATTTTGGTGTTTATAAAAGGTACGATAAAGATTTATATTTTTCTTCTTTATGCTAAAGTGAGGAGAATGGGTTGTTCCATTCGCATTTTTAAAAAGATCTACTTTCAAGTTTGAAATTAAATATTTTGACGAAGAAGAATTTAAAATTAATTTTAGTATGACACGGTATAAAAATATTCTGAAACCTAAAAAGGAAGCGTAAAAACGACGTTTGTATAAATACATGGGGATAGGATCGGTACGGATAGAATTCTTTTTAAATTTATATTCACTAGGTACGTTTTCATGAAGACTTTCGAAATTTAAATCTTCATTAATAAATAGAGAAGATTTAAATTTTATTTTATTATTTTTAACGTTGGTGTAGAGGAAAAGAGAATTTCTTAAACGGGCTAAATTACTAAATGCTATAACGATCCATTTATCGGGTTGATTCATGTAAAAATGAAAATTCAATGATTTTAACGTACTCATCGATAATATTTCCTTTCCTTTAAATTTTATAAATAATAAATCATCAATATCGATGCTTCCTGTATACGAATTTATACTATATTTATTTAAGGAGTTGCCACTCGAATGAACCTCATCCATCAAAAAGATTTTTTTTTGATTTTTAAAAATTTTTAATTCTAAATCGATAAGTTTGGTGACATTAGTGTAGACACGATTCTCTTTTTCCGATACAATCTTTATTAAATTTTCACATTCTGGATCATACAATTCAAAATATTCTATCAATCCTGTTGATATCTGAGAGTACATAAATTTAATAATGACGGATGAAAATACGACATTAATATAATTATTTTTTTTTTCTTCTGTGTAAGCTTCATATTTTGGAATTTCAATATTACTTGTATCAATTTCACATATTTTACATAATGCTGATCTAGAATAACAATAATCCTCTAATTCTCCACTATCTATTTTACAAATAGGATTCCAAAATAGTATTATTTTAAGGAAATAAAATAAAATTAATTCATAATAATAATAATAATAATAATAATAATAATAATAATAATAATAATAATAATAATAATAATATATATATATATTAAAATAATATTAGTATATCTATTGGTATAATAATTTTTTTCCAAATATTATTTAAATAAATAAATAAATAAAAAAGATAATATTTACTAATTAGGGATAAAATAAATAAGGATTCGTATATTTGAATATTTCTATTTAAATGTTTGAGATGAGAGAGTTGTATGAATTGAAGAGAAATTATTTTATATTTTAAAGCGACGTTATAATCACCATAAGGTTTTATCATTTCTGATACTGAATATAAACTAAATAAAAGGGAGAAGTATACTTCTTTATTATATATTCTATCATTAATGATTTTTAAATTTAAAAATGGTACCAATTCAAAAGTTGAATATTGGTATAAACTATTTATTAATTCGTAGTTAATAAGAATGTCATATTTTGATTCTTCACTGTTCAAGAGTGGTGCGTCAATAGGTATTCCTTGGTGAAGATAATTACATGCAGAAGAAAAACTTTCTTTTAGATTACAAAAAAAAAAAAAAGTATATAAAATGAAAGATAATTTAGAATTAGAGAAAATAATGAGTAAAAAAAAAAATGTATTTATATTTACTGAAATGGTCAGCTTCGTTAAATTTAACTTTTCTTCCTATTTTTCAAAAAAAAAAAATAATAAAGTAAAAACAAAAATAACATAGAATAATATATAAATAAAATTTTAAAAAGAAAAATAACAATTATATGATAAAGAAAATCAAATTTAGTATACTATTATTATCTTTATAATAAATAGTTATAAAATAAGAATATATATTAATTATATACCTCTTTTCTTTGTGACAGAATAAGTACATTCGATATTGTTATATATACATTTTTGACAAGGACGATCGCCTGTACATTTTACTCTTTTTAATTTGCAGCTATAATAATAATATGTAATATATATTTTATATATTTTGTTAATATTTTATTTTACTTGATAGGATAATTTGTTTTAAGTTCAATACATTGTATATTCTATATATGTATATATATTTAGCAAACACTATTTTCTTTTATAATAATAATAAGAAAAAAGAATAAATGTATATAGACATAAAAAGATAGTTACTAATTACAAGCTTGAGTTACTCTTTTTGATTTTTTTTTAGTTGGTTGTTCCATTTGAAAGTCTTTTTTAATAATTATATAGATATGAAATAAAAGAGCATAACTTTTTATTAAATAAATAAAAAAATAACAATGATTTTTATTAAAATGTATTATTGTATTTATGTATGTATGTTTTATTATTATTTTTTTTTAATTCTTTTTTTTTTTCTTTTCTTTTTTTTTTTATTAGTACACATAGTTATCTCTACATGTTTTTATTTTGTTATTATTTTGCTATTAAAAATAATAAACATTTATTAATAAAAAATGATATATACTTTTTTTTTTTATTTACTTTTTTCAATTCTTTTTTTTTTTTTTTTTTTTTAATGAAAATGAAAAATATAAAGTTTTTGTAATTTCTAATAAAGAAGAGTTTAACACAATTTATGATTCCGATAATGAAAAAAAAAAAAAAAGAAAGAAGGCAATAAGTTATTATAGCATTGGATATCTATCTAAAAAAGTATAAAGATAACAATATTATTCACTTTTAATTCCAGATAGTAATATATTTAATAATTGGTATTTTTAAGTCTTTGTATATATACATATATATATTTATTTTTATTTTTATTTATTTGTTTGTATAAAGAATACTACAACTACACAACTACTGTAACTGTATAGAATTCATTTAAAAAAAAAAAAGTTTTATAAGTTTAAAAAAGAAAATAAAGTTAAAAATAAAATTAAAATTAAAAAAAAAAAAAAAAGAAAATTTAAAAAAATTTTTTTTAGTGAATTTTATTTAAAAAATTCTTTGCTTTTTTTTTTTTTTTATTGGAATTAAATGGTTTAAATAAAAAATTATATTCAATTATTATAACTCTATTATAAATTAATTTTATCTACTATGATTAAATATTTTTATTAGGCATAGGGTTTAGGTATATCTCTACAGGTAGATAAATAGTTTTTCATTATACATCACTTCGCTCAATTTTTATTATAAAGTAATTGTAAGAAAAGGTAGAATAACCACCATTAAACTATTTAATAAATTTTAATTTACTTTTTTCTTTTGAATCGTTTTAATATTTTTATTTTTTATCAAAATACAAGCTTTCTGAGTTTAGAATAATTAAAAAACTTAAAAAACTTTATAAATTAAATATTATTTAAATTTTCCTTTTAAATTTCTTTTTTTTTTTTTTTTTATTATCTGAAGATAAGATAAACCAATATTGTACTAAATAAGATTATAAATCTGTAGTAGTATAAAAATAAAAAAAAGGATAATTCTAATAGTGTAAATTAAGAATTGTAATAAAACTATATTTTATACTTTTTTTTTTTTTTTATAAAAGTAAATATTATTATTATTATTATTAATAAAACTTTAGATTTTGTTTATGTATAGATAGTTTTACTTTTTTTTTTTTTTATTATTATTATGGTTTATAAATTTTTAAACTATTCATTTGTGAATTTATTATTTATTATTATTATTATTATTTTTTTTTTTTTTTTTTTGGTAATCTAGTAAAATTTATATTTTTTTATTTATATTCAAGGAATTTTTTCAAAAGGAAAGTAAATAATTTAGATAAATATTAAATTAATTTTCCTATGTATAAAAGTATAATAATATAGGAAAACTAGTATTATTAATTACTTTAAAATAGTTTTTCTTCTTTTTATCATTTGATCATGAATTGTTTATTAATCCTTTGTTTATAATAAAAGTTTATACAAAAAAAAAAAAAAAAAAAAAAATATTCGTATTCATTATTTTTTAATAAAATAAAAAAAAAAAGTTTAAAATTTAATACTTTAAAAATCCTCACTACTCATGATTCAATTCATATTCCATAGAAAATGAAACTTTTTACACAATTAAAACATTACAATATAAATAAAACTATATATATAGTTTTATATAGTTTTAAATTACTCTTGTATAATTTAAAAAAAAAAAAAATTAAAATCTTTTAAAGTTCTCTTTTCTTAATTTTTTTTATAAAGAAAAAATATTAATATTTATTTATATTAAAAAAAAAAATTAATAAAAAAATATAAAATTATAAAATAATAGTATTATTTAAAAATATATAATAAAAATAATAATAATAAAAGAAAAAACCTTAAAAACTTTTTTTTCTTTTTGTTTCTTAAATCTTTGTAGAATGAAATAAATCATTTATTAATTATTATATATATGGAACATCCATTTAATATTAAATGAAAGAAAAAAAAAAAGCGCAAAAAAATGATATAAATTCAATATTTATAATAATATATTCCGTTTACCAAAAAAAAAAAATAAAAATAAAAAATAAAATATTTTATTCTATTCATGAATATTAATGAATGGATTATTGGTAAGCAAAAAAAAAAAAAAAAGAATATGAAATGATGATACTTTTGAAATGATACAGTGGTTATTTAGGTAACGAAAAAAATAAATAAAATATCTTTTAACTGGGATTCTCCTTCATTTAAACGATATAAAAAAAAAAAACATATATCCCATAAAAATAAGAATAACTATGTAAAATGCACATGATATAATCATGATTTTAATTAGAAATAAGGAAAGAAAATGCACATGATATTATCTATTGATTAAATATTATTGGTTGATTAAAACTATTTTATGAAAAATTTTCTTTATTCAATTGCCTACCACCACTACCACCACCACCACCATATATTACCCTTCTTTTTTTTAAAAAAAGACTTTTCTTTTGTAAACCAAAAAAGTAACCACAAAATACCAAAGATGGAAAAGTTTTTTTTTTATTGATGATTGCTTTTTTTTTTTTTTTTTTTTGTAAAACTATATTCTATAGATAGGACTTTAGAGTCTTATTGACAAGGATAATTTTTACAAAATTAAAAATCGGTATCTTTTTTTTTTTAAAAAAAAAAAACAAATGGTTTTTTAAAAATAAATAATAATTAGATTAATTTTTTTATTAGTTGATTATTATTTATCCTTTTTTCTATAGGTATTATTTAAAAAAAAAAAAAAAAAATAGTATTGCTTTTGTTTTTTATATTATATTTTGTTTTTTTTTTCTAGGTATGGATAAGAAATGAAAATGAAAAAAAAAAAAAAAGTCTTTCTTTTTTTTGCAATTTATAAAATGTTGAAATATTTCATTTTCCTTTTTTTAAAAAAAAGGAAAAATTCGCGTGAATCAAATTCATTATTGGAAATATTTCAAGAATATACAAAAAAAAAAATACCTTTTTCCCCCGTTTTTTAAAAAATATAGTTGCTAAATTTATTGCTTGTGAACACCACCATCACCAGCTAAAACCATTTCATAATATTCACCCTTCTTGGCCATTAATTCTTCATGATTACCTTGTTCAACAATCCTACCTTCCTTCATGACGACAATAACATCAGAATTCTTAATGGTAGAAAGACGGTGAGCAATGGTAATAGTAGTACGACCTTGAGAAGCTTCTTCAAGAGCTTGTTGAACAATTAATTCGGATTCAGCATCAAGGGCAGAGGTAGCTTCATCTAATAATAATACCTTTGGATTACGAACCATGGCACGAGCAATAGCAACACGTTGTTTTTGACCACCACTCATTCTTGAGGTACCTAAACCACCAACTAAGGTATCGTAACCTTCTGGAAGTGACATAATAAAGTCATGAATATTAGCCTTCTTAGCAGCTTCAATAATTTCTTCATCAGTGGCATCTTCCTTACCATAGCGAATATTATCCTTGATAGAAATATTGAAAAGACTTGGTTCTTGGTTAACAACACCAATGTGTTCACGGAACCATTTAAGGTTGTATTCAGAATTCTTCTTACCATCAACAATAACTTCACCATGTTGAGCATCATACCAACGTGGTAATAAACCAATAATGGTACTCTTACCACAACCAGAACCACCAACAAGAGCTAACATCTTACCTTCTGGAATTTCAATCTTACCGTCACCTAAACGTAAAACAGTAATGTTTGGACGAGATGGATAACGGAAACGAAGGTTGTTGAAGGATATGTTACCCTTGAATGGTTCTTGCTTGATACCACTTGGATCACTGGCATCAATCTTAGACTTACGGTCAATAATTTCAAGAACATGACCGAAAGCTTCAGCTGCCTTATCATAATCTGGAGCAATGGAACTAGCTCTACCAACAGCCATGGCAGTAAAGATAATAGCCATTAAAACTCTAAACATATTTTGGAATTCTAATTCACCATTTTTGATAAAGAGAGCACCAGCATAGAAACCAAGAATGTAAGCAAAGAAAGCAACGGCATTACTGAAACCAGTACCAACACTACTAATATAGTACTTCTTAACAAGACGCTTTTCTGGTTCAATTAACTTTTCTTCGTATAATTTGCAGAAACGTTCTTCTAAATTAAGAGCATATACGGTCTTAATAGCAACAATAGCTTCAACAGAAACCTTTGTACTACCTTCAAGAACACGACGCTTTTCTTCATTCTTATTCTTATTGGAAGACATTTGAAGGAAGGTACCAACGAAAAGGAATGGAACAGCAACTAATAAAATTAAAGTTAACTTCCAACCGTTACAGAAGGCAATAGTAAAACCAACAACAATAGTGACGATAATTTCTAAAACGGAACCAACATTAATATTTAAACCTTGAACTAAACCAGCTTCAGTAGCAAGCTTAGCAGTCAAGGTACCAGTACTAGTAGTAGCACCACCTGGACCACCACCACCAGCAGATTCCTTACCACTACCAATATCACTACAATCAAAGAAACCAACTTCTTGACGAATCATAGAGTTGTACATTTCCTTACGGAAGGTGTAGGATAAGTATTCACCAGCTGTAGAGAAACCACCAATTTGACAGTAGAATGAAATAACATTGGCAACACCGAGTAAAATAAACATTAAAGCCCAGAACTTACCATCATCTAATAATTCTTGACCTTGTTTGTTGAAGACATTCATGGCAGAAGCAAAAATGAAAGCAAAGGCAGGTTGAATACTACCATTGAAAATAGCACCAATCATACCTAATAAATTAGCCCACCATACTGGTTTGTTGTAAGAAAGGTAACGCTTCCAGTCCATCGAAGCTAATAAACTTCCACCTGTAATTGGCTTTTGTTGTTCACCAGACTTGACACTAGTGCGAGTGGTATTACGACGATTAAATGAAGCAGTAGAAATGTTGGTTAAAATACGAGAGAGAGTTGTGGTTTCACGTTTGTTTAATAATTCGGCTTCTTCCTTACCCTCTTCTTCTGCGATGGTAATTTTCTTCATTTCTGAATCTTCAACGTCAGATTCTTCATCCTCAACAACTTCATTTTCTTGAACGTTCATTTCTTGGTTCTTGACAAGATTGTAGTAAACACCTTGCTTTTCCATTAATTCATTGTGAGTTCCAGATTCAATGATAACACCCTTGTCCATAACAATAATGCAATCAGCATTCTTAACGGTGGTAAGACGATGAGCAATAACTAAAGTAGATCTACCGGATGAAGCAGAATCTAAAGCAGCTTGTACAACCTTTTCAGATTGATTATCTAAAGCAGAAGTAGCTTCATCTAATAATAAAATCTTTGGATTCATCATTAAAGCACGAGCGATACAGATACGTTGTTTTTGACCACCACTTAATTGAAGACCTCTTTCACCAGTACTAGTTTGATAACCATTTGGTAATTTTTGAATGAATTCATGAGCATTAGCTAATTTAGCAGCAGCTTCGATTTGTTCTTGAGTGGCATCTGGACAGGTAATTGCAATATTTTCAGCAATAGTAGCATCAAATAAAGTTGGTTCTTGAGAGACAAGACCAATTTGAGTACGTAACCAATGAATATTGTAATCTTCGACAGGTTTACCATCAATTAAAATTTCACCTTCACTCTTTTCATAGTATCTTTCTAAAAGTTGGACAATAGTAGATTTACCAGAACCGGAAGCACCGACAAGGGCAACAGTTTGACCTGGTTGACAACGGAAACTAATACCCTTTAAAATTTCAATATCTGGTCTAGCTGGATAAGTGAAACGAACATTACGGAATTCAATTTCACCGTTAACTGGTGCTTCTGGGCATTCACCAACTTCAGCATTAATCTTTGGTTTTCTTTCAATAATGTAGAATAATTTAGCAGCTGCACCAGAAGCTTCACCGAATGAGTTAAGGATGTGACCACAACTAGAAATAGACATAGCACCCATCATAACACCCATAAAGACTTGAAGTACATCTCCACCAACCATTTCACCCTTGTGAATAAATTTGGAACCGAAATAAAAGGCAATACTGTAGGAACAATAGATAATACCGAAAATTAAACCAAAGCAGAAACCAAAGGTTTGAGCCTTAATAATACCGTATCTCTTAGTTGGCTTAAGTTTTTCAACATAACGATCGATTTCCTTTTGTTCATTACCGAAAGAAGCAATGGTACGAATTTGTGAGAAAGCTTCTTGAGCAATACCACCAATAACACCATAAGCATCTTGAGTTTTCTTTGTATATTTACTTAAAATAGTACCCATTGTACCACCAACTAAAATAAGTGCTGGTAAAATAACAGCCATATATAATGTTAATTTAAAACCACTGGTGAAAGCAAGTATGAAACAGAATATAAAAGTGAATACATTTTGAACCAAAATACCGATTTTTGGGCCAATACCTTCTTCGATTAACAAAGTATCACTAATAATTCTTGAGGATAATTCACCAGGACTAGTTTTTTCATGCCAGGCGATTTCTTGTCTCATTAAAGAATTGAAAACAAGAGAACGAATCTTTGTGGTTTGACGAAGAGCAGAGATATTTAAGAAAGCGTAGAAAATGAAAGAACCGATAAATGAAACAACAGCAACGATAGCAAGAATAAGAAGGAATTTATAAATGTCTCTAAAAATGACATCCATAGATTTAAACTCTAAGGTAACACTACTTTGCATTGCGCTAGCAGAATTTGCATATTCAGAATCATTAAAAGATTTCATAATTTTTTGTAAATCAATATCTGGATGATTCATAGCAAAACCGGCAATACCAGTTTGCATATCTTTTGAAAGAAGAGCACTTACTAATTCTTGTAATATACCATCATCTTTAATTCCTGTAATTTTTCTCATAGTTGTATTAATAACAAGAGAAACAAAAATATTGGTCATTGTACCCATACACTTGATCCTATGTAGAAATTAATTATTTATAATAATTAACATTATAATAAAATATAAAAATTAAGGATACTATATAAAACTATGATTTTTATGTTTTATGTCACTATATAATAAAATTCTATAGTATCACTTTATATCTTTACAAATACAAAAAAAAAAAAGTATTTTTTATATTGACACTTACATAGCAGGCATGGTAGCACCTTGAAGTACTGCACCCAAAATACCTACTAAAATCATAAGTTTTTCCTTACCACTAGCATATCTATAAAGTTGAAAGTATGAAACACTTTTAACTTCTTCACCTTCTATACCAAAAACATCATTTCCTTGATTTTTCTTTTTCTTATTATCCTTTTCAGGTTTAGTATTTTTTTTATTTCTGAATCCCATTTTTTAACAAATTAAAATGAGTTATTATTTAAAAAATTATATTTAATGTATTATATATATTATAATTCAAAAGTATTTTATTTGTATGTATTGAATATATAAATAATATTACTGTTTTTTTTTTTTTTTTAATAATTTGTAGGTATTTTAATAATTTATATGTATTATGTATAAATAATGTAATATAAAAAGTTTTTTTTTTTTTCCTTTATTTGTATATGTATTATTATATATTTATTAGATTTTTATTATATAATTAACATTTCAATCTTTATACATATAGGCAGAGAAAGAAATGATTTTCTTTATTAAATATATTTTTATAAATATTAATAATTTTAATTATTTATAATTATAATAATAATAAATAAATAATATAATATTCTATTATTTTTTTTATATAGGATTTATCTTTATATTATTATCTATTCTTTTTTTTTTTTCTTTTTAATAATATAAAGTTTTTTTTTTTTTTTTTTGAAAAGTGAATTTTTAAGGAAATTTTGGTATATATATAAATTTATCTCATCCTCATCACTACACCACCAAAAAACCAAAAAAACCAAAACTTTTTTAAAACTGAGGAGATATTTATTAATGGTTACACATTAATATATTTATAATATAAATCTTAATAATTAATAATTTATACATTTTATTAATTTTATTTATATTGTAATATATTGTAATATTAATAATATTAGGATTATAAAAAAAGTAATATTCTATAGTTTTATATAATAATAGAAAAATCAAATATTTATATATTTTAATATATTTTAAATTGATTTATAATATATAAAAATAATATAAATTTTATATTGTATGTTTTGAAATTGATTGAATAATAATAAACAAACTTTTTATGTCAATTCTAAATAATATAATAGAATAAATAGAATATATAATAATACTAAATAGTAGATAATATTAAATAATAATAATGGATAATAAATGGAATATATTATAAATAATATTAAATAATAATAAATAATGGAATATATAATAAATAATATTAAATAATAGATATTACATTAATTATATTATTAAATAAAGAAATGTATTACTTTTCTTAAAAAAAAACAAGCTAAAGGTAGGTAGGTAGGTAGGTAGGTTAGTAAAGGTAAATTAAGGTACAAATAAACCTTTATCATAAAGAAAATGCATTATTTATAAATATATACAATGCTCTATGCAATGCAATTCTATACAACACCATTGAGCATTATATATAATTTAAAAAAAAACACAAAATTAATTATGGAAATTTTATTAGTAATTACGATGATATTGTTCTCTTTATAAACGTATTAATTAAATATATATTTATTAATATTTCAATTTCAAATAAATAGAATGTCAAAGGAATAATGAAATTAATAATTTTTGTCATTTTTATTCATTATAATGCTTCAGTGCTAGCTTTCTATTTAAACTGCCTATTTTAAACTATTGAATAAGCTGTTTTTACTATCCTTTTTTTTTTCTCTTTTTATTTTTTTATTTTACTAACCACTATTGAAATGTTTTTTTTTAAAAAAAAATAAAATAATAAAAAGAAAAGATATTTTCATATGAAAATTTAAAATTTTATTTATTTACAAACTTTGGGTAAAAAAAATGAAAAACATAGAAATTTTATGGCAACTTTCTATTTCTATTCCCTTCGATTTCCTTCTATTTTAATAAGTAAAAAAAAATAAAAAAAAAAGGGCTAAAGGCTAACTAGGAATTCAATAAAAAGTAAAATAATATTAAAATCAAACTTTTTAAAGTTACTTTGCAAACTATACGAATGAAAGTATGTAAATAATAAAAATAGAATTTAAAATTTTACATTCTCATTCATCTTTCACTTAATCACCTCTGGCTGACTGACAGTAAAATAAAAAGTTTTAAGCTTTTCCTATTTCTTTTTTTTTTTTTTTTTTTTTGAAAATTTTAATGAATTAGGTTAATTACCCATTCTTTTTTTTTTAATATTTATTATTGGATAAAAAAAATCATTAGATTTTTTTATTACTAATATTAAAAAATATAATGAAATAAAAATTTTAAAAAACTCAAAGTTTAAGACGACGACATGTACTGTCATAATAATTAGAATAATACTAATTGGAAGAAACGGTACAAGACTATAGAGATAGAAATAATAATATTTTTATGGGTTTAAACATCTTTATAGATAGTTTTATCAATTGAAACATTGAACCTTTTTTAAAAAAAAAAAAAAAACTGGTAAACTGTCACTTTAAAATATAAAATTTAATATTTATTAATAATTATAGTTTGAAAATGGGTGGAGGTGGAGAATGAAACTGTCACAAGTTAAATTTATTTATATATAAAAATTACTTTTATTTTTAGTTCATCATTAAATGGTAACTTTATGCATACTTTTTTTTTATTCTACAGCCTAAAAAATAAAATATACAAAAAAAAAACATCATTATATTATTCTTTATTTACCTATAAAAGAAATGTTTATAATGAACATTATTCATATACAAAAAAAAAAAAAGAAACATCATCACAAATATTATGATAACTATGGATTAAATATTAATTTTAAAGTTTATTAATGAAATTAATAAAATGAATATTTTAATAGTATTTAAAGTTTATTAATGAAATTAATGAAATGAATATTTTAATAGTATTTAAAGTTTATTAATGAAATTAATGAAATGAGTATTTTAATATTATTTAAATTTTATTAATGAAATTAATGAAATGAGTATTTTGATATTATTTAAAGTTTATTAATGAAATTAATGAAATGAGTATTTTAATATTATTTAAAGTTTATTAATGAAATTAATGAAATGAATATTAAAATAAAGTAATTGTAGAGTTATGACTTGATATTACAATTATTAAACAGTACATTTAGATAATGTAGTTTCTATTTCTCTACATTATTGTAAAACGTTTTTTATATTTTTTGTATTGGTTTAGATTATCATCAATGTCTTTGTAATAATAAAAAACAAATTACAATGATAATGTGATGTGATGATGTTAATGATATACAATGATAATGTTAATGTTTATTATTCTTATTCTTATTATTATGTTTATTATTATTATTATTATGATGTTTATTATTATTATTATTATTATTATTATTATTATTATTATTATTATTATTATTATTATTATTATTCTAAGTATTATGTTTATTATTATTACTATTATGTTTATTATTATTATTATTATGTTTATTATGTTTATTATTATTATTATGTTTATTATGTTTATTATTATTATTATGTTTATTATTATTATTATTATGTTTATTATGTTTATTATTATGTTCATAAAAACTTGATAAGTAATTTATTTATTGTATTATTAATACTATATAGAATAAAGATTTAAATTTGCTAATAAAAGAATAAAACTAAAATATTTATTTAATACTATTCTATTGATTAATAATAAATTAAATAATAACTTGTAAAGATTTTATATTCTAAAAAAAATAAAGTTTGATATATACTTACTAATATAATAATGAATACTATAATTATTATATGTTTTAAAGAAAGACAAATAGTAATGAAAGTAATTTGTTAAAAATATAAATATTCATTTATAAATAATTAGCAATTCCAAAAAGGATTGAATTTATTAATTATACAAATTGTTAATAAAAAATTTAAATATTTTAAATTCCGCACTTTTTTTTTTTTAATATTCCAAATATTTGGTAAAATTCATGTCACACACCCAAACAAATATTTAATATATTCAACTAATATACTTTATAGGATAAATTTTAAATGTCTAATGTAGTAGTACATATTAAAAAATAGTTTTTACAACTCTTAAAATAATAAGTAATAATTGATATGGAATAATTAATACAGATTGTTATAATAATAAACTATTTTGGACTTATCAAGACATTAGAATAAATAAATAACAATTATTGATATGGAATAATTAACACTGATAACTATTATAATAAATATATTGTTATAGATATATAACAATAATAAATTATCAAGATATTACTATAAGATGATGATTCTATTATTTTTATATTCTTCAGTGGGATAGTTTGAATGAATCATTCTGTTAGGCGATGTATGCCTATTTTTACCTTTCTACTTTGATCATCATCACTAAATATCCCTTTTAATTATTATAACATTTTTTTTAATACCCACACAGACATCACCCCCCTAAATTAAAATAACTATATAAAGAAATTTTTAATTTATTCTTATTCACTTTTTCTAAATTAAAAATGGTATTAAGCTTGAAATGATACTTTTTTTAAATGATTTAGTAAAAGTTTATTTATTATAATATAAATTAAAATTGCTTAATAATGTTGTGTGTAACCTTTGAGACTTTTTTTTCTTTTAATAATTTGACAAGGATTAAAAATAAAAAATAAATTTTAACCATCCTTAATTCATTTTGGAATAAATAAAAAAGAGTGTTAAACTATTTTATTATAAAATAAAGTTTTTTATAAATAAATTAATTTTATTTATTAAATAATTGTTGGTAAAAAAAGTCTATATCACTATCAAAGATTAATTATTAGTTTTTTTAAAAGCAACTTCATAATTTAAATATTTATCTCTTAAATTTTAGATAAATTAGGATATTTTTAAAATAATATTATTAGATAGGGTTTTTAGCACTAAATTATATGTTCTATTTTTAATGCTTTATATAATTTATTTCTAATAATGTATGGATTTAAATTATTTATTAATTAAGTGTTTTGTTTAAAAATTAATATTTACCTATCTGAATTTTTATTGGTAAAATATTTAATTTAAAAATTTATCTAATTTGTTTATTTATTTTTTTGAAGATAAATTATATTATGTACTATATAAACTTTGATAATTATTGGTGAAGGGGTTATTTATTTATTCATTCATTCATTATGTATTTATTCATTTATTTATTTATTCATTCATTCATTCATTCATTTATTTATGTATTTATTTATGTATTTATTTATTCATTCATTTATTTGTTTATTTATGTATTTATTTATTTATGTATTTATTTATTTATTTATTTATTTATTTATTTATTTATTTATAAACATAATACAAAGATAAATTTATTATTAATATTGTTTAAATCCATTGAATAAGATTCATGATTCATGTTGATCATAAATCATGAATTGTAATAGTAATATATATATACAATATATTTATTATATACATTTTATATTGTGTAATATTATTGTATATAATTATATTCAAATTTTATTTATAATTAAAGTGGAATAAGGATATTGAATTGTAGTTACTTTTTTAATATATACCTTGTTTCAAAATAATAAGAAAAAAAGGATAAATTTAATAGTTTAATCCTGACAAATAATAATGAAAATTAATATAAATTAAACCTAGGTTACCTGTTATTTTTTAATTTTTTTTTTAAATATAATTTATTTTTTATTTAGAAAAAAATATTTCTTTCATTAATAAAAACAAGAAATTATTATTTTAATCGATTGTTAAAAAGTAGTTTTACTTATAATCAATAATCAAAAAAAATAATAATAATAAATTAAAAAAATAAATAAAAGAAATAAATAAAAATAAAATAATTAAAAATAAAATAATAAAATAGAATATTAAAATAAACAAAAAATAAAATAAACAATAACAAAAATGAGAATCAGCAACGTTTTACTTTTAAGTGCCGCTCTTGTTATTTCAAAAGCTTCAGCTTGCATTCCAGATTGCTGGGCTGAAAAATTAGGTTTCAAATGTTGTGAAAATGAAGATTTAAAGGTTGAATATACCGATGAAAATGGTGATTGGGGTGTTGAAAATGGTGATTGGTGTGGTATTTTAAGAGTCAATCCATATGTTAACTGTCTTCCAGCACCAAAAACTACTACTACCACTAAAACAGCTGCACCAACTACATCTAATGTTCCAAATTGTCAATTTTACAATTGTATAAGTATTACTTCTATTGGTGAAGATGGTACTCTTTACAGTAAGAATGACCACGGTACTTGTAAAATGAATCTTAAAGATAGTTCATGTAAGAGAAGTATTGAATACTATGCTAAACCAGTCTTATTAGGTTATCCTTTATGTAAGGAAAAGCATGAAGATGATTTAGTTAGAGATGAAGATGGCTACTGGGCCATTGAAGATGGTAATTGGTGTGGTGTTCAAGTTTGTCCAAGATGTGAAGTTGAAAGTATCGATAAATATGGTAACATTTGGGGTACTGATGGTGCCAACGGTAATAAATGTATTGTTGATAAGGAAAGTTCTGAATGTAACTACACTTTACAAACTACTTGCAGAAGTGCCAAGGTTGGTTACAAATGTTGTAAGGAAACTACTGAAGTTGTTGCCAGAGACAGTCTTGGTTTCTGGGGTGTTGAAAATGGTCAATGGTGTGGTTTAAATAACCCATTCCCATGTGCTCACTACACTGAATTAGGTTACAAGTGTTGTGATGAAATTAAGGTTAACTTCAACAACCTTACTTTCACTAAGGATGGTATCTTCACTACCGTTAACAAGGAAACTTGTGGTGTTTCCAACGATAAATAAATTTCATAATACTAAAAATATCCATTTATCATAAAAATCATAGTCATTAATAATTACATATCGAAATTATCCAATGTTATTATAAATTACGAAAAAATTATTCTTGTTTTTATTGTAAGAAATGAAAAAAGTAAATATAAAAGTATATATAGGTAAAAACGTTTTTTAACGCAAAATAAATATATATATTTTAATAATACATTCTAAAAGATAATTAATAAATATGAGATATATTGTTTAATATTGAATATTAAAAATATATTTCAAAAAAATTTATATATATATATATAAAAAGAAAATAATAATATAAAAAATATTTTTATAAAAAATATTTTTTTGATATAAAATATACATTATAAAATTTAAAAAAAAATATATATAAATAAAAAAAAAGTAAAAATATAATTGTAGATTAGTTACGGGAGTATAATAGTTTATGGGTAAAAAAAAAAAAAAAAAAAAAAAAAACATTGTTTTTTAAAAAGATAATAATTTATAAGATTTTATTAAAAAGATGGTATTTATTTTTAAGGTATAATTTGTATTTTTTTTGAAATGGTTATCATTACCACTACAATTATTATCATTATTTTTTTTTGGTAGTGGTGTAGAAATTTAGTTATTAAAAGGTAAAAGTACGTAGTTGGGTGGTGGTATAAGGTTGTCATAATAACTTTAAAAATTTAAAACTATTCTACTTTTGTTCCCTGCTAAGTAGGATAAAATAAAGCGTCCAAATACATCTCGAGAATATACACCTTACCTAACCAAATGATTTTTTTTTTTTTTTTATTTAATAGATTCCACCCAAAGTAAAGAATTCATCAAACCATGATACAATAATTTTTAATTTTTTCTTTTTTTTTTACATTCCATTTTATTACAGGTTTACTGACATGAAATTATCTATATTTATTATGGATGTATCGGCCTATCCTTGATTATTTATTAAAATTATCCTAACCCTATGTTGGATTTATTATTTAAAAAGATTAGAATTACCACCATAAATTAATGGTATTTTAGTACTATAAAGTATTGTTTTTATTTTTTTAAAAAAAAACTTTATCAATAGATAAAATAAGAAAAAAAAATATCAAAAGGAAAAGGATTAACTTTTATACTCTATTTTTTTTAAAAAAAAAAAAACTTTAAATTAGTTGGTATAATAAATAAAAAAAAGGTTAAAAGTCCATTGAGAATTTTTTAAATCAAAAGAAAGTTAAAGGATAACAGTTTTAAAGTATTAAAAATTGGTTAAATGCCAAATGTTTTAATAAACCTTTTTTTTAAAAAAAAAATTAAAAAATATGGCATGACTCCCTTTAATAAAAAAAAGATGTTTTCTTAATCCATAAAAAAAATAAAGACAGATTAATACCTAAATAATATTTATAATTATTATTCTTATTTTAATTACTATTATAATAAAACTCTTTTTATATTATTATTATTTACTATTAATATTAGATAATAATAATAATAATAATAATAATAATAATAATAATAATAATAATAATAATAATAATAGTAATAGTTAGAATAACAATAATAATAATAATAATAATAAACATAATAATAATAATAATAAACATAATAATAATAAACATAATAATAATAAACATAATAATAATAATAAACATAATAATAATAATAAACATAATAATAATAATAATAATAATAATAATAATAATAATAGTATATAATAATAATAATAACAATAATAATAATAATAATAATAATAATAAACATAATAATAATAATAATAATAATAATAATAATAATAATAATAATAATAATAATAATAATAATAATAATAATAATAGTATATAATAATAATAATAAAATAATAATAATAATAATAATAATAATAATAATAATAATAATAATAATAATAATAATAATAATAATAATAATAATAATAATAATAATAATAATAAACATAATAATAATAAACATAATAATAATAATAAACATAATAATAATAATAATAATAATAATAATAATAATAATAATAATAATAATAATAATAATAATAATAATAATTAGAATAATAATAATTAGAATAATAATAATAATAATAATAATAATAATAATAATTAGAATAATAATAATCTATAATAATAATAATTAGAGTAATAATGTAATAATAATAATAATAATAATTAGAATAATAATAATAATTAGAATAATAATTTAATATTATTTATTATTTATTTTTACTATTATTCTATATTATTTACTATAAAACTTTTATTATTTATTCTTTATTAAACCTTTTTTAATACATAAAATTCAATTGAAGTGTTTGTATTTGATTGGTGGATTATGTTTTACAAATACAATATTTTAATTAAAATATATACAATTTTTGGATTCATTTTTTATTAAAAATATAAAATATAAATGTATAAATATCTATGCAAATAAATAAAAGAATAATTAAAATAAATAAATGAAATAAATAAATTACACCATTTGATTTATTAAATTTAAAAAAGTGTAAAATTGACATTACACAAAAAATAAAAGGTCGTGGGATCATTACAATGGTGGTGATGGTAAGGTAGTAAAATGTAAATGAAGGATTGAAAAAATAAAAGTGTTAATACTACAAGAAAAAAAAGGAATGGAAAGGTTTATTTTTTGTTTTTTACTTTCAATGGCAATGGGATAAATGACTTTTTTTTTTTTTTAAATAATTATCTTTCTATATACTTGAGAAATATAAACTTTTATATTCAATGCTGTTGTTGTTTGTTGTCCGTCCATCCATAGTTTAATAGATCCTAATATTAAATTAGTATGATCTCTTTTTTTTAATTATAAATTGGTTTAATAGTATATTGATACATCATTAACAACAACAACATCATCATCTTCATCATTTTAACTAATAATAGTAACAGACATCAGCATCATCATGTCATTTATTGATGAACAAGCGATGTCGTTAAATTTTATAAAAAAGCTCCATCCGTTTTTTTAAAGAATTAAATTTAATATATCAAAGAATATATGTATAATATATTTATAATATATATTTAATTTGGTAATTAATTGGGAAATATAAATAAATAAAGAATTATTTAAAAGTTTGATTTTTTTATTTTTATTTTTTCTACTCTATTCTTTTTCTATTTTCTTTTCTTTTTTTTTTTCTTTTATAAAATAAAAAAAATACTTATACTAGATATATAAAATAATCTCCATCTTTAAATTAAAGTAAATATTAAACTATTCTTATTATCTTTTTATTATGTTGTTTGCTTAGTAATAATTAAGAAATACTATTAATAATAAACACAATATATAAATATGCTGATGGTTCATTGAATAATAATAATATGTTTTTTTTTTTTTTTTTTTTTTTTTTTTTTTTTTTTATATATATCAAAATCAAATAACTAAAATGTTAATGTAAACTAACTTTTTTTTTTTTTCTTCTTTTTTTCTATCCTTATACCATATTTATTAATATTTATATTTTTTTTTATAGGAATAATATTTTATATTTTTAGAGATTAAAAAAAAAATAAAAAAATAACATAAAACAAAAAATATAAAGTTAAAAAAAAAAATAAAGCATAAAATAGACTTTTCAAGTAAAAATAAACGAAAAAAAAAAAAACAAAGAAAAGTAATACAATTAAATAAAATTTCAATTTAAAATGAAAATCCATATTCTTTCATACCTTTCATTAGGTTTGATTTTATTATCAAGTCTTTCATTCAGAGTCAATGCTGCTGTTATGGCCATTGATTATGGTGCACAATGGTTTAAAGTAGCTTTAGTAAAACCAGGTGTTCCATTAGATCTTGTTTTAAATAGAGAATCAAAGAGAAAAACTCCTTCTAATATTTGTATTAGAGATGGTGTTAGACTTTATGGTAATGAAGCTAACAATTTAGTAAGTATTATGTATTTTAAATAAATATAGAATAATGTTTACCTGAGTGTCTTTGTGAAATTCATTTAGATTTATTGTCATTTAGTAATAATGCTGTATACATACAAAATTTAAAATAAATGAAAATAATAATATCTTTTGAGATAGATACTTTAAGAAAACATAATAATTTATTGCCATTAGTAATAATGATAAATAAATAATAATATAGAATATAAAAAAATAGGGTTAATAATAATAATAATAATAATAATAATAATAATAATAATAATAATAATAATAATAATAATAATAATAATAATAATAATAATAATAATAATAATAATAATAATAATAATAATGATGATGATGATAATAATATATATATGAATATGCAAAAATATGATATATGAGTAACAATATTGATATAGGAAATTTTATTAATCTTTTAAATATTATTTAAATATTATGTATTGAATAACATAGGCTACTCGTTTCCCAAAGTTTACTTTCCCATCTTTAAAGAATTTACTTGGTCACAAGTTTGAAGATGAAGAATGTGAAGTTTACAGAAATACTTTCTATAATGATATGATTAAGGATGAAGAACGTGGTACTGTTGCATTCAAGTACAAGGATGAAACTTATACCGTAGAAGAATTAGTTTCTTACCAACTTGCTCAAGCTAAGGAAATGGCTGACAATATGGCTGGTGAAAATGTTAAGGATGCTGTTATCACTGTAAGTAAAAAAAAAAAAACTATAAATTATAGCGCTTTTTTGATGGATTTTAAGAAAATAATTATATATATCATGATATTCGACTTTTTTTTTTTTTGGTATAATCAATAGGTCCCACGTTTCTTTAATCATTTTGAAAGAAAAGCTATTATCGATGCTGCTGAATTAGCTGGAATTAGAGTTATTTCTTTATTAAATGAAGATACTGCCTGTAATATTTTATAGTTTATATTTATTAAAATTTTATTATATTCACGGGTTATTGACGTTATAAATTTATTTTTTTATGATCTATAGCTGCCTTAAACTTTGCCATGACCCGTGTATTTGAAGAAGCTCCACAACATCATATCTTCTTCGATATGGGTGCTGGTAGTACTGTTGCTACTTTAATTAGTTTCCAAAGTATTCCAGAAGATGAAACCAAGAAGAAGCCAAAGATGGTTCCACAAATTGAAGTTAAGGCTACTGGTTATGATCGTAGTCTTGGTGGTCATGCTTTCGATGTTAAACTTCAACACCATTTAGCCAATAAATTTAAGGAAACTTCCAAGGGTAAGAACATTGATATCTTCTCCAACCAAAGAGCTATGTCTAAGCTTTTAAAGGAAGCTATTAAGGTTAAGGAAATTTTAAGTGCTAACACTGAATGTTTTGCTTCAATTGAAAATTTAACTGATGATATTGATTTCCGTACCAAGGTTACCAGAGCTGAATTAGAAGAAATGGCTGTTGATCTCTTCCCACGTATTAAGAACCCAATTGAAAAGATTTTAAATGAATCTAACCTTTCCCTTGACAACATCACCTCTATTATTTTAGTTGGTGGTAGTACTCGTATCCCAAAGGTTCAAGCCACTTTAAAGGAACTTGTTGGTGATGAAAAGATCGCTAAGAATGTTAATAGTGATGAAGCAGTTGTTCTTGGTGGTGGTTTTAAAGCTGCTGCTTCTAGTCGTGCTTTCAGAGTTAGAGAAATCCGTATTAAGGATATTAACAACCGTCCAATTGAAGTTGTTTACGATTCCGAAATTACTGAAAAGCGTCCAGAAGGAAAGGAAGTTCATACTATGTTATACAATGAAAAGGCTCTTCTTGGTGCTAAGAAATTAATGAACTTTAGAAGAATAACTGATTTCGAATTCAGTCTTAAGAACAAGGGTGAAGCTGAAAATGATGAATCAACGTAAGTAATCAAAGAAAAACTATTAATTTTAAAAAGTAGTATATATTAGTATATATTGGCAAGGCTATTAATTTTTTTTTATTTATCATTATTTAAAATAAATCAATAAAACAATATCAATCCCAATAAAAATAACAACAACAACAACGCCTACAATAATAATAATAATAATAATAATAATAACATCGTTGACAACAATAACGGTAACAATAATAATAATAATAAAAATAAAAATATTAATGATAACAATGACAATAATAACATAAAAAAAAGTGAAATTTTACGTGCCAAGATTACTGGTATTGAAGATGCAATTAAGGAAAATGCTGAACGTAGTCTTGGTGATCCAAAGGTTAAGCTTATGCTTCAATTAACTGATTCTAACATTATTTCTATGTTCGATGCTGCTGCTCACTTCCAATTAACTCCAGAACCAGAACCAGAAACTACTATTGTTGAACAATCAACTGAAGCTGCTGAAACAACAAAGGAAAATGAAGAAGAAACTACAAAGGCTTCTGATTCATCATCTTCATCAACTACTACTACTACTACTTCATCTACTACTTCTGCTTCCTCTACTCCAACTGAAACTGTTGCTGAAAAGAAGGAAGAAAAGCCAAAGGTTGTTAACAAGAAGGTTATTTTAAAGCTTGAAATTACTAGTAATGGTCTTAAGGAAATTTCAAAGGAAAAGATGGACGAATACAAGAAAAGGTAATTTTACCAAGTAAAATTAATTTACATAAATAGATACAAGTGTATACAATAGGAAGAAGAGAAAATTAAATTTAGCTTTATTTGAAAACATACTGTTTTTAAATTTACAATTAATTTTTAACGCTTTATTTTATTAATAATAAAATATTATTACAATTTGTTAATATTCCTATATATATTTATAAATATTTATAGACGTGCAGCTCTTGATGATGCTGATAAGAAGCGTCGTATCCTTGCCGAAGCCAGAAATAATCTTGAATCCTACGTTTACTCTGGTCAAGAATTTATTTACAAGGAAGACGTTGCTGCTGTTACTAATGAAGAACAACGTGAAGCTTACTCCAAGTTACTTGAAGCTACTTCCGATTGGTTATATGATGAAGGTCAAGAAGCTCCAATTTCTGATTTAAAGGCCAAGTTAGATGAATTACATGCTCTTCAAGATCCAATTGAAAGACGTATGAGTGAATTTGAACGTCGTCCAAGTGTTTTAGGTCATATTAAGTCATCTATTGAAATTTCCAAGAACTGGGTTATTGAAGCTAGAAAGAACTACACTACCGAACCAGAAGATGATCATGTATTTACTGAAGAACAAATTGATAGTGTTGAGAGTTTAGCAAACACTACTCAAGTTTGGTTAGATGAAACTTTAGCTAAACAAAAGGAATTAAAGGATTATGAAGATCCAGTTTTATTAGTTGATGATATGATTACTAAGGGTGAAAAGATTGACCGTTTAGTTTTATCTATGGAAAAGAAGAGAAAGCTTTGGAAGCCAAAGAAGGTAGAAAAGGAAGAAGAAGAAGAAGAATCTGCTTCTGAAGAAGAAACTACTGATATTGAAGAAGAAGAAGAAGATGAAAATGGTGAAAAGGTTACCAAAACCAAGAAGGTTTACAAATCTAAGACCAAGAAGTCAAAGAAGACTTCTTCTACAACTTCTGCCACTGAAACTGCTGAAGCTACTGCTACTCCAGATGCTTCTGAAGAAACTTCTGAAGCTCCAGCTACTGAAGAAAAGGAAGCTGAAAAAGAAAAAGAAAATGATAAGGAAGAAAAGTCTAATGAAAAAGATGAACTTTAAGGGAATATATTATAGAAAATTAAAATATAATCAACTTATTATTAACCATAATTATTAAAAAAAACAAATAATACACAACACACAACAAAGCAAAAACAAATTAATCAATCTGCAACTTTTAAATGTATTTATAAATTCAAATTTTCATAAATATAATTAACACACCGTATAAAAAAAAATTTTTTTTTTTATAGTATATAGTAAATATTTTTTTTTATATATTATAATCTATTTACAATTATTTTTCTCAAAAGCGAAAATACCTATAATAATTGAAAAAAAAAAAAAAAAAATAAAAAAAAAGTTTTTATTTTAATATATATATATTTTTTTTTTCATTATTTTTTATATAAACATTAAATAATAAAATAAGAAAATGAAATTTTAAAAATTATAAAAACAAGCAAATAATATATATAATAAAAAAAAAAAAAATAAAAAATAAAAAAATATTTAAAATATAAATAACCACCACTTTTATTTTGTAGTATAGGTGTTTGTTATTCATATGTTTATTCATTTATAGTATATATAATTTAATTTTTTTTTTAATTTTTATATAGATATTCTTTTTTGATAATTTTATTGGAATTTTACTATTAAAGTATTAAAAATGTAAATTATCTATTTATACTTTTCTTTATATACCATATACTGTATAATGTATGTTATTATTATTTAAATTTATATAAATTAAAACTTTGTATTATAATTAATTTCTTATTAAAAGTTAAAAAAGTGTGCCAATTCACTTTATAATTATTATCTTAGCAATATATTTAATTTTATATGATTTGCTTGGAACGGGATAGGATCGATATCATTATAGAATAAACTTTGAATTTAATTAGAAGGATGAGATTTTTTTTTTATTTTATTTCATTTTTTTTAATAATAAGATTTTAATAATTTGCTGTTAAATAAACTTTATTATTGTAATATCACAAAAAAAAAAAAGTTTTTTTTGAGATGTATTATAATGATAATAATAATAAAAATTATAATATTATCAACCTTTTTTTTTTTTTTTTTGTCGTTATTATATTATAGCATAGAAATATTAGAAAAAAATTCAGTTGGAAATATATAAAAAAATAAAAATAAAAATAAAAATAAAAAAAAAAAAATATATATATAATTATAGTATTACTATTCAAAAATGAAATTAAAGTATTTATTATCAACGCTATTCATCCTACAATCATGTAGGGGTTATGGAGGATTAAGAGATTATCTTGGAAGCAGTGCTTTTAAAATAGGAGCAGCTGTAAATTCAATATATTTTACAAATGAAAAATATGTCAATACAACCACTACTAATTTTAATATGATTGTTGCAGAGAATGCTTGTAAATTTTCGGGAATTCAATATACCCAGGGTGTATATAATTTTAATGATTGTGATAAGCATTTAGAATTTGCTGAAAAGAATAATATGGAATTACGTGGTCATTGTTTGATATGGCATGCCTATCCACCCTCTTGGTTTGAGAAAATCACAACAGATACAGTAATGAATAAAACAATTGTAAATCATATCACTAAAGTTTTAACCCATTATCAAGGGAAAATAAAAATATGGGATGTTGTTAATGAAGCCATTGATGATGGAACTCCAAGTGATGAATTTAAATTTAGAAAATCTTTTCTTTATAATGCTTTACCAAATTTCGTAGATATTGCTTTTCAAACGGCACGCGAGGTTGATCCCAGCGTAAAATTATTTTATAATGATTATAATATTGAAGGTGGATTAAGTAAATCAGAGGCAACTTATCTTTTTGTAAAAGATTTGGTAAAAAGAGGAATTCCTATTGATGGAGTGGGCTTTCAATACCATGTTTCCATAAAATTTCAACCCTCCTTGGAAACGGTGAAAGAAACTATAGAAAAGTATTGTCAATTAGGATTGGAGGTTCATATCACTGAAATGGATGTTAAATGTGAAGCCAATTGTGATTCAAGTAACGTTGATCAACTTCAAAGTAATGTCTATTCAAATGCATTGAATGCTTGCTTAAGTAGTTCTTGTTGTACAGCATTTTTAGTATGGGGTATTAATGATTCTAATACTTGGATCAGTCCGGAACAAAAACCTTTATTATTTGACACCTCGTATAACCCAAAACCTCAATATACCGCTTTACTTAATATTTTAAAGAAAAATTTTGGTGAAACGGTATACGCTTACACTACCTTAACCAAAACTGAAACAGCTACAACTTACATTACAAGAAATAAAACAAAAACTTTTGTTACCACTGAAACTGTTTTTACTTCTACCGATACGGTGGCAACAACCGTCTTTACAGATTATACCACAACAACCATTCTTACAGATGTAGTAACCTCAACCCAATGGATTATCATGACTAATACTCCTGATTGTTCCTCCTCAAACATATCTATTAATGAAACAAATGATTCTACATCATTTATCTTTCATCAACATTTAGGATCATTTTTATTTGTTTTTATTAGTATACTATTCGCTTATTATCATTTATTAATTTAATTAAAAAAAAATATATATATATATATATATATATATATATGTGGAAAAAAAAAGTTATAGTTGTAATATTCTACTCATTTAAAACTTTTTTTTTTAATCTTATTTCAAGTTTGAAAAATTTCAATAATTATTTAATTTTATAGAATTTTTTTTTTTTATATTTATTTTTTTTTTATTTTTATTTTTTTTTCATGTATAGGATACATTTGATATTTAATTATTTGCTGGTTTAATTATTTAATTTTTTTTGTTTGAAAAACTAGATCATAATTCATAATTTATCAAAATAGTAAAAAAATAAAAATAAAAAAAAAAAAAAAAAAAAAAAAATTATTATTGTTAGTAAAATTA
Source organism: Piromyces finnis (assembly GCA_002104945.1). NCBI lineage: Eukaryota > Fungi > Neocallimastigomycota > Neocallimastigomycetes > Neocallimastigales > Neocallimastigaceae > Piromyces > Piromyces finnis. Next base: position 36,633 of record MCFH01000039.1, read on the forward strand.
ATTAAAAAAAAAAAAGTTTATTTTAATTATTATTAACATTTACTTTTGCCATTTTTCCAATAAAAAGACCATAGGATTGAGGAGTTTGAATATCCTTGGACATCCATTTTGGTAATTTATTTTTTATACGGGGTTGAGATATTCTTTTATCTAATAATAATACACAAGCATAATCATTTTTATGTCGAATGGCTCTTCCTATACACAAAAACACACATACATTTAATATATATTTTTTTAAATAGTTTATCATCGTGTATAAAATAACCAATGAAAATTAATGAAGAAGGAACAAGTCAATATACATATATATTTATAATAGGTATAAAATAATAATGAAAATTAGGGAGATGTAGTATTTATTTACCAATGGATTGATTAACTGCTCTCATACATAAATTTTCATAGTATTCATTTCCAGTTGTTGAATTTTTTATAATCTTTGAAATTTTTTTTTTTTTTTTTTTTTTTTTTAAAATTAATTGTTATATGATGAATACAATAAAAATTAATTATATATATAATGTATACTTTAGATTGATTATCTAGATATTTCATTTTTTCTTTCAATTCATAGGATTCTTTATTTGCAAAAGGAAGACCTATGACAATAACTCCTCTAAAATCAATTTTAATTATGAATTATTAGTAAGGGTATTAAATAGGATAATTTATTAAAGTTTAATTACCTTCCAAGTTTATCACTAAAATTTATTCCTTCACTCATTTTCCCTCCAACAACACATAATAACAATGCTCCTTTACCATTACTATTATTTATTTCTTGACTATATTCAGTTAATGTTTTTTCTACCAGTTTTGAATTCCTTGGTTCTTTGAATATCTTTTTTTTTTTTTATAAAGTTTAATTTATATATTGAGTTAAAAAAAAAAAAAAAAAAGGAAAAAATAAAAAATAGAATAATATTATATTTAATTTTTTATAATTACTCTTTTTTTATTTTCAATTTGTCGGATATAACCATGATTATTCAAAAATTCCCAAACCTCATTTAAATAATGATAAGAAGGAAAGAATAGAACAACACCATCTGGTATCACATTAACAACATTTATTATTAATTGTCCTAATTCTTTTAACTACAAATAAAAATTATTTCATTTTTAATTAGTTTAAAAAAAATATAAATTTTTATATATATTAAAAAAAAAAAAAAAAATAATTCTACCATTTTTGGATTATTTCTATTTTCATAATTAAAAAGAAATGGTGAACCTAATGGTCCTTTTTCTATTACCATGGTTAGAAGTGAGGATGAATCAATGACATGGTCATAAGAATAATGTGCAATTTCTTTTTCTTTATTTAAATACGGGAAAAGTTGTTCAATAAAATCTGATATCTATATTATTAGATTATATTATTGATTAAAGAAAAAAAAAAAAAATTTTTTTCCAAAGGTATAGGAAAAATTAATTGTTAAAAAAAAAATTTTTTTTTTATTGAATAATATATATTATATATTTCAATTATTAATTACTGGTTCTAAGGTTCCACCTGCTAGAACAACAGTTCTTGCTTCATCTACAATACTTTTAAATGAATTTGATGGATTTAATAGCAAGTATTTGAAAACTACTGCTTTATTTTCTTTTTATTTTTTGCAATATTTAATTATTATTATTATGTTTATTACAAATAATATTTATATTGAAAAGTAAAGAAAATATATATATATATATATATATATATATATATTTTACCTTCATACACTAATATTCTTCCATCTTTATCTTGATTACTAAGAGTAAATATAAAATTTTCCACAACCATTAATGGGGATACATGTCTTGAAAATCCTTCATTTTCATCTATTTTTTTTTTTTTTTATTTTATAAATTATATTTAATCATGATTTTTTTTTTTTTTTGAATTATTAATTCTTTATTCATTGGATTATATACCATCTTCTTCTTGAATAATTTTATTAATATATTTTTTAGTAAATCCTAAAAGCTTATTTAATAAAATTTTTATTTATAATAATAATTTTGTTAGAAAAGTACACTTTTAAATATTGTATTTATAAATAACAAATAACTCTTTATATTATTCATTTATTATAATTACCTTTTGTGGTAATCTACTTGTTTCTAGATATTTTTTAACTTTTAATAAATTAATATGATCTATATTTAACTTTATTAAGAATTCATTAATGGTTGATAAATAGGATTTTTTGTCTAAAATATTTTATTATATATATGTTACATAAAGAATTAATAATATTATTAATATTTTAGTTTAAAATAGTTTTTAAGAAAAAGTTTTCCTACTTTTATATTCTTTTTTAAAATCCGTATAATAGTTTTTTAAGGCTTTAAGTATAACGATGATTTGCTGAATATACATAATATTTTTTCCTTTTAACCTTTTTTCATATTTTCCCAAGTATTCATTGATGTCAGATATTGTTCTATCAATCTTTTATAAAATGAAAATAGTTAATAATAATAATAATAATAATAATAATAATAATAATAATAATAATAATAATAATAAAAAATGAAATGATAGAATGATATAAATTTTATGTAAACATTTAATTTTTTTCTTTAATATGTATGTATACCATACCATATCAGAGTCTAACATAAAACTATAAGTGTTGGTTATGGTATCAATTATATTGTGGGCCTAACAATAAAAATTTAAATTAATTTATAAAATCATTAAACATAAATAAACAAATAAACAAATAAAAATTAACTAAAACATTTATATATTACTTCATCAAATATTATTATGCTATCTTTTAAATCTAATCCCAAGGCTTCTCTTGATGACTTTTGTATAAGTAAATTGTATGGTAAAGTGATTATCTTATATATATATATATAGGTATTTATATGAAAAATTGTAAAGTCATTAGAATTTCCCTTTTTTTTTTTTTTTTAAACATTTCTAATAATTATCTTTTCTTTTCTTTTTTTTTTTTGTTTAACTTTAGTATAATACCTGTGCCATTTTTGATGCACTTCTTGAGCCATAATAAGGACAATTTTCATGTCTTATACCAAGACTTGCTAATTCTTCAATATCATATATATCAGACTTTTAAATATAAAAATTATTTAGTTTTACCTCTTATTAAAAAAAAAAAACAATTATTTGAAAATACTAATATCAATATCGATATCAATAGTAATAATAATAATAATGATATATATATATATCAATGATAGTTACTAATATAACATCTTTAAATTCTTCATTTTCATTACATAAATAGTGACATTTTGTCTTTTTTCCTTCATTCATATCTAAACATTTGTCATTCATTCTATTTAACGAGGTTAAATTACGAACTTTTGGATTTACACAAAGATTCTTTCTGGAACCAAGGGATACACATTTCATTGTCTTTCCTAATTCCGATCTTTTTAATTCAAATGTAAATTGACTAATTTGGGAATGTGTTCTTGATGAATAATAAACCTTTACAAATATTGTAATACCAATACCAATACCAATAATACCAATAATAATAATAATAATAATACTTTTATATAAATAATATATTATAATAATTATATAAAAGAAAAAAAAGATTTACATTTATTCAATTACTTTTTGTTCTTGAAATTCCTTAAGATCTTCTTCATCTTCTTCCTCTTTTTCACTTTTAAATATATACATATTTTTTTTTTTTTTAAAAAAAAAAGGTGTTACTTTTTCATATAAAATTGTTAATAAAAATAATTTATGTATGCATGTATATATTTAAAAATAGATTTACATTTTAAAAAAATTATCAAGCTCTTTTTTAATTTTACTAACAGAATTATTTAATTCTTTATCACTATCATATTCGTCTAATAAAAAACTTTCTTCAGTTGTCTCTTCTTCTTCTTTACTATCTTCTAATTTCTTTTTAATAAATTGTTATAGGATTAATTTTTTATCCTTAAACATATATCTATATCAATATCTATAATGTTAATAGGTAATAAAAATATCTTTACAATCTTCTTCTTTTTATTATTATCTTGTTCGTATATTCTTTTTCTTTTTGTTTCATTTTCCTTAATTTTTTGAAGTTTTTCTTTTTGTATAGCTTTTTGTTTTTTAATTCTTTCAAAGAAATCATTTCTTTCCTGTATTTCAAATATTCAAATATATATATATATTTTTTTTAAAAAAAAAAACATTATGCATTTGTCATTATCATCATTTTTATTCTTTTTTTTTCTTTTTTTTTTTTTTTTTTTTTTTTTTTTTAAATATAGTTTTTTGAATTTACTTGAATTTCTTTTTTTTCAAAATGTTCCAGGGCCCATAAAGGAATTTTATTTTTTTTGTTATCTATAATATAGGTTCATAATGGTTAGCCTATTTATCAATGATATAATGCCTATTATTTCTATTTAATAGTATTAACCTTTATTTTCATCGTCTTTAGCCAAAGAAATACTGAAATTTGTTTTTTTTGGTGGTTTTAATAACCTTTCTTCATTGTCATTTAACCATTTTGTTACGGAACAAATTAACTTTATAAAAGTATTTAAAATTATTATTAATATATTATCTTTTTTTTTTTAAATGAATAATTATTATTTTATAATTGTATTCCTACAGAAAGAGATTTTCCAGTTCCTGTTGGACTTTCAAGAATAACAACCTTTTTTTTATCTTCAATTGCTTTATATCTATGAAGAAATATATTATTAAATTATTTGTAAATAATAATTATTAAAATATATATTTGAAATTTAAGAATTTCATAGATACTAAAAATATATATATTTTAACTTTTATTATTGTTTATTTATAGTGAAGTATATATAAACATTTATTATTAAGCTTACAAGTTTGACATAAAATTTAATTGAATTGAATAAGGTTGAAATGGGAATAATTTTGTAAATTCTTCATTTGGTGGTGTATCAAGGGGTTCTAAATTTTTTTTATATTCTTCAAAATCTTGAGATTTCATTTTTCATAAACTAAAACAACGACTGAATGCTATTATTATTTTTTGTTTTTCAAAGAGTGTTATATATATATATATAAAACAAAATTTAAATTTAAAAAAAGAATTTCAAAATTTCATTTTTTAATTTTTTTTTATTTAGCATTAAATTAGTATTAAATATTCAAATTAAATTATTTATAAATAGATTTTGTTATATATTATTACATCAGTAATTTTATTGGATAATTTTCATTTTTTTTATGAATTTTTAAATTTGAATTCATAATATTTTTTTTTTTTAAACTTTAATTTTTTTTTTTACAATAGTGGAAATCTTAATATTTTTATAAAATGAAACTTAATCCAAAATTATTGCGTTATCTATCACCAGAACATTTCAGAGTTTTAACAGCTGTATGAATTCAATAATGTTATAATATCTTTATAAATTTAATATAATTTCAGCATTTTAAAGTTGATTTTCTTTATTTTCTTCGAATCTAAGTTTAAATTTTGGGTTTATAATTTTATCATTATTGACCACTATATTAACCATTTCATTTTATGTATAAAATATAAAACAAAATAATCAAATGAAAATTGTATGTAGACTGAAATGGGTACAAGAAATCATGAAGTTGTACCTACTAGTCTTATTGAAAGTATCGCTCAATTAAGACATGGTGGTGTTCACAAAATTTTAGGTGATTTAGCCAAGAACAATCTCGTGGCAAGAGTTCAAAATGCAAAATGTATATATCAAAGTTTTAAATCGTAAAGAATTTTTGAATCAATTGAAGAATTTCATTCATATTTATTTCCTACATAATTATTAAATTTCTAAATTAAAAAAATTTTATTATCATTCCATTTCATTTCTAAATTGTAATATATTAAAAGATGATGGTTATCGTTTAACCTACGGTGGTTATGATTATCTTGCTTTAAAAACATTTGCTAACCGTAATTCTATCTATTCTGTTGGTAATCAAATTGGTGTCGGAAAAGAATCTGGTAAATAAGTTAAAGTTTATTTTAATTATTTATTTTATTATTATTTATAAGTAAGTTGTAATTGAATTTATTAAAATATTTATTAAAAATTTAATAATCTAGATATTTATATTGTTGCTGATGAAGAAGGAAATCAAATGGTTTTAAAATTACAACGGTATTGTTATTCAAATAATAATTATTACAATCATACTATTGATGTGGCTCATCTTATTTAAAATTATTTGAGAAAAGGAATATTATTTTATAATTAATAATTGTAAAATCTTAATATATATTTTAATTAAACAGTTTGGGTAGAACCTCTTTCCGTTCCATTAAAGAAAACAGAGATTATTTAAGAAATAGAAAATCTGGTTCTTGGATGTATTTATCTCGTTTAGCTGCTATGAAAGAATTTGCATTCATGAAGGTATTTTAAATAATAATTTACTCTTTGATTTAATGGTAAATGTAATTGAAAATTAATATACAATATATTTTAATTAATAATCAGGTTTTATATGATAATGGTTTTCCAGTACCAGTTCCAGTTGATCAAAATAGACATTGTATTGTTATGAGTCTTGTTGATGGATATCCATTGTAAATATATTATTATTGAAATTGAATAGTTCATATAGTAAATCATAAATTAAATTTATATTATCGAAAATATGATGAATAACTTTAATTAGATCTCAAGTTCAAGAAGTCGAGAACCCAGGAAAGTTATATTCTGATTTAATGGATCTTATTGTAAAATTAGCAAACCATGGTTTAATCCACTCTGATTTCAATGAATTCAATTTATTAATTAATGATAAGTGTGAACCAATATTAATTGATTTCCCACAAATGGTTTCTACTTCACATAAAAATGCAGAAATGTAAGCATACCCTTTTTTATGTATATATATTTAATTATTAGTTTATAATAATTTATAATTAATTTATGTATTTATGATTATCAATGAAATTATAGGTATTTCAACAGAGATGTTAATTGTATTAGAGACTTCTTCAGAAAGAGATTTAGATATGAAAGCAAATTATATCCAAAGTTTACAAGAGATACCTCTAATGAATTTAGTTTAGATGTTGAAGTTGAAGCCAGTGGTTTTACTAAGAAACAACAACAAGAATTTGAAAAAGTAAGTATTTCACTATTATTATTACTATTATTATTACTATTATTATTAGCATTATTATTTTAGAGTAGTAAAGAGATATTTGTTTATCTATTTATATATAAATTGAATCTAATATTTAAAATATCATATATATCTATATTTATTAATAAAGCTTTTAGAACAACAAGAACAAGATAGAAAAGAATATTCAGATGATGAAGATGAAGAATTTGAAAATATTGATGATGATGATGTTGAAGAAGAAGAAGAAGAAGAAGAAGAAGAAGAAGAAAAAGAAAATATTGAAACAATGAAATCTTCAATGGAATCTTTATCTATTAAAGAAGATAATATAGATAATGAAGAAGAAGAAGAAGATCAAGAACAAGAAGAAGAAGAAGAAAAAGAAGAGAGTGAAAATGAAGAAGAAAAAGAAATAGATAGTGAAGAACAAGGTTCAGATGAAGAAGAAGAAGAAAATGAAGATGATCTTCTTGTTCCAAATAGTAATGCTGAATTTAGACCATATAGAGATACTGCTGCCAAGGTTGCTAATCTTCCAGTTCAAAGAAAGAAGGCCAAACCAAGAAAGGAATTAGATCAAGAAGAAATCAAACGTCGTGTAAAAAAGTCATTTAAGAAACAGTCATTTAAAACTTCAAGAAACCATTACAAGGGTAGAACTAAAAAAGAAAGAAAAATTGCACGTGACTCATTCTGGGACAATTAATTTTATACTATTATTTCATTTTTTTTATTTTTATTCCTATTTAATTAGTATAATTATTGATAGATTTTTTATTATTTATTATTATTATTTTTTTGTTAAAAACAGCAACAACATCTAAATAAACGATAAATATTTTTTATTTTAAAAATGTTTTTTTTTTTCTTTTTAAAGCATAGACCTATAAACAACATTATTTGATATAAAGAAACTACACATCAAACAACAATTACCATTATAAAATAAAAATAAAATCAAAATGAAGATGATTTTAATATAATAATAATAATAAGAAATTAGGTTGAAACATTTTTAATATAGAAATATTAAATAATGCATATTTTATTAAAATATATTAATAATATAGATTTTAATTAATTTTAACTATTATAGTTTTAAGAAAAATTAATATAAACAGGTTAAAATGTAATTTTATAATAAATAAAGTTTATTAATAAAAAAACAACAACCGTTTTTTTCTATTAAAAAAAAAAAAAAAGAAAATTAAATTTTAATTTATTGACACCTAGGTTTGTTGATATTTTAAACTTTTTGTATAGAAAGGTGGTTAGAGTGAACAAGAAAGAACATTTTATTTAAAAGTGTTAAAAATATATATATATATCTTTTTTTTTTTAATAACACAATAATATTAATAAAGCAAGCAAGCAAACAAACAAAAACCTTAATCTTTATTCAACCTATTATAATATTTTAAAATAATTACAACAACTACAAATTAAAATTATATTTTATTTCAATAAATACCTTTTTTTTTTTTTTTTCGAATTTGAGTAATTTATCATATATTATTACATTTCAATAATACAATAATAGTAATAACTTATTCTTTTTTTCTTTAAAGAAAATACTTCAAGAAAATACCATAAATAATAAATATTTCAAAAAAAAAAAAAAAAGACATTTTTGATTCTATTTAAATGAACTAAAATATTATAAAGTAAAAAAAAAAAAATAATAATTGTTGACAAGTGTATATATTATAATTTCGATATGTATTTAAACAATAACAGTACTTTTTTAAATAGTACTGAGAATGTTGAAGATCTTCATAAAAATGAAATTGATAATGGAGATTGCAAACTATTAGATAGTTGGGCATTGATTGTACAAGCTTGTATGGGAATGATTGCTGTTAGCATATTAATAGGTAGGTCTAATAATTATATATTATTATTATTATTTTTATAAAATTTAAAATTTGAATTAGATAGTAATTTGGAAATTTAATTTTATTTTTATCAATTTAGTGAAAAGGCAGAAAGAAAATCCAAAAAGACCTTTTAAAACATGGTAAAATAAAATTTTATAGTATAAATATAAATTAAATATTTCTTACTAAAAATTATAAAATTTTTATTATATATGAATCTAATACTAATTTAATAATTAAGGGCTTTAGATACAATGAAGCAAGTAAATATTTAAATATTTGTTTAAAACTATTAATAATTTCAAATATATTACTCATTATGTTTAAAATTAATCAATTTCTTTAATTCATACTAAATAGATAACTGGTCAATTAATGATTCATTCTTTCAACATAATTTTGTCATATATAAGAATATTTAATTCATCAGCTAAAGAATCAAACCCTTGTATATGGTATATAAATATAAATATAAATGATATTTATGTAATGTAAAATAAAATAATTTATATTGTTATTAAAATAAACAATATATTTTTATTATTGTATACTAGGTATTTTTTAAATGTAAATAATAAAACACCTTTATATATAAATCTAATAATATAATATTGAATTTTTTTTTTTTAAAATGAATTTCTCAATATTTAATAAATAATAATTAATAATTACAATATTGTTGTTAATATAATATAATAATAATATTATTAAAATAATAGCTTTTCTTAGATACAACCATAGGAATTTTTATATTGAAATTCTATCTCTGTATTGTAAATAAAATCTTCATTAATGTATTAAAAATCTCACATTGTGAATTAGGATATTATGGTGATGATCCCGAGAAACCATTGATAAGTGCATGGATAAAACAAACAATCATATTTATTATATGTCTTTGTTTAATGAAAATATCTGTTGTTGTTATTATCACTGAGTTCCCTATATTCATAATATTTGGTCATTTTGTTATTGATATGATATCAAAAAATGTAAAGGTTCAAGTTATATTTGATATGCTTATACTACCTCTAACGATGAATGCAATACAAGTAAGTACTTTAAATTATATAAAAATTTTTATGATTTCATTTTTTTTTTTTTTTAAATTGTTAATTTTTTCCTACTTTTTTTTTTTTTCTAGTTTTGGTTTATAGACAAAATCATCAAGGCTGATGAATCAACAAAGTGTCATTTTGAACTTTTGGATGGAATATCAGAATTAGATGATAATGAATTTTCTGATATAAATAGACTATTAAAATAACTACCATTATTATTGTATATAAATAAAAAATCACTTTTTTTTTTTTTTGATTTTTATTTATTTAATATTTTTTTTTTTTATATTATTTTACAATTTTAATTTTTTTTTTTAAAAAAAATATTCAGTTTGTTATATAATAATGTAATATATGTTTTTTTCTTTTTAAATTCTTATTTCTTCTTATTATTTATTAATATATAAATATTTAATCTATTATTCCATCATTTTAATTCTAATTAAAACTTTCGAAAACTAAAACTAAAGCAAAAAAAAAAAAAAAAAAAAAAAAAAATTAACAAAAAAACAATAAAATTACTTTTATGATACCAATTTAATTAAAATTAATTTTAATGATTTTATTTATTTTCATTTTCATTTTATTTTTAAAAAATAGCTGAATACTGATTTATTGTTACTATTTGATTATGGTATATTATCAGCTTTATAATACAAATTTAAAATATATAGAAGCTACTAATAATTTTTGTTTTAGTTTTGGTGTTAAATTGAAACGAAAATTGATGTATTTATACGAACTGACATATTTATTTATAAGTTCATTCGTCAAAAATACTGTCAAGAATTTTATTTTAATCCTGAGGTAGAAATTGTAAGGATGATTGTTGTACGCCTAGTACCAAGCGTTTATATGAATCGGCATATTTATTTATAAATTCATCGTCAAAAAATTTAAGTTCATAAAATTGTGACAATATTGCATCAAATATTATATTTATATCTTCTTTCTTATATCCGACGCTAATACAAGGTTCTGTTATTTTATCCATAATTTGAATGAAAATATTCCGATTTTCTTTTGAATTACATAAGGTAGAACCAACCGTTAATATATTTCGGAGTAGTAATTTAAATATTTGAGAACCTTTACTTATCGTTGAATCATGCCCATATTTTTGTAATTCAAATATTATTTTTGATTTATATTCTTCCCATATATCTTTTATACAAAAAAAGTTTGTTTTTATCTCTTTGAAATCTTGACATAAATCTTCATCAAAATCATATATATTGGATGGATCTCTCCAATAATTATACAGTACTGCTGCTGCGCGTTCAAAATTTGTATATGAAACAGATGCCATTTTTTTTTTGGAAGTATCTAATCGAAGAAGGTTAGTAAATATTATATGAGCATATTGACTATATATAATATAAATATATATATATATTTAACATACATATAGAATTGTATGAAGTGAAAAAAAAAAAAAGGATTAGTAGAAATTCATTATTATTATCATTATTATATATTTAAATTTTTATTTTTTTTTTTCTTCTATTATATTTAAGAATAACTATTTTTATTGAAAATACCTTGCTAAAGAAGTTGGTAAATGATATTCTTTTTTTATTTCCTCAATGAAATCCTTATTTTCCAAATCTTCAATTTTTTTTTGTATTCGTTTTAAATTATCAAATATTCTTCTACACCCAATTAATGGTACTTGCGTTTTTTCACTTATACTGTCCAATTCTTTTTTAGTTCGTGAATTTATTTTTTTTCCTATTAAATTTCTCATAACATTTTTGTCAAATGAATAATATCTTTTTGTAGAATATGAATATTATTTTATCATTTTATATTATATAATGTTATTTAACGTTAATGTTGCATTTTATTAAAATATATTTAATATATCAAATATATATCTTATTTTTACTTTTTTACTAAAAGTGTTTTATATGACTGAGAAATAGGAAATGTAATTTGTCCTGAAAAACATTTTGGATGTTTTAAATATGTCTCAAGTAGTTCGCATGTACGATACCCATCAATAACATAATTTTTAAGAATTTGATATGAAATTTTATCTTGCTTTTTCTGAAATTGTTTTATGGCATAATCAACTGTAAAGAAAAATGTTCATTAATAATTAATTAAAAACGTATGGATTGATTAGAAAATATTCATTTTTTTTTTTTTTTTATGATTCTAAAAAAAATAGAATCGATATGCATAAAAAAAAAAAGACATTAATAAATACTTGAATAACCATAAAGCCAATAATTAAAGATATCTTGGTCAAGAACAAAAGAATTTGTTACAAAAACAGTATACATTATTTTTAAATTTATTTAAATTATTTTTTTTCTCATTTATACTATTGAGATTTTAATATTTTTTTTTATATTATTGTTTGTTTAAAATTGATAATAATCATAAAATATAAATTATCCACTATTTAGGTAATATAAAAATTTAAATTTTAGTTTATTATTTAATGTCAATTCTACATAAACATTATATATGTTATTGTTATAACAATCATGAATTTCTCATATGATACCAATCATATCCTGAAATATCACATGATATTTCAATCAAATAAGTAGATTTTTTTTACAAAAATTTAATTTTTTCCCTCTCTTACAAATCAGTTAGTGGAAAAAGATGTATGTATTATTATGAATTTAAATGATGTTTTTTTTTTCTATTTGAATATAATAAATGTTTAAGTTTTTTGTTATGGTATAATGAATGAGGTAGTTCATCCATTATAAATTATCAGTTTGTTAATGAAGTGATATATGGTGTGTTTGATAGTAAAATGTATAATTATATAAAGAATGAGTTACTGATGTTATATATTTTTTAAATTTAAATATTAAGTCGACAACATGTCTAAACTCCCAGCTATTCTTAACCCAACCGAAAAGGATATCCATGTAAATATTTATATATGTAATTTATATAGTAGAAAAAAATTTATTGTATTAATAAAATTATTAATAATATTATAGGATCTCCTTGCTTCTCAAGCTCACATTGGTTCTAAGAACTGCAACTTCCAAATGAAGCCATACATCTGGAAGCGCAGAAACGATGGTAAATTTTAAGAATATACAAATGATGTTTTTGAAATAATGTTCAAGTATTAATCAATAAAAATGATATGATAAATAGGTGTCCACATCATCAACATTCAAAAGACCTACGAAAAGATGGTTTTAGCTGCCCGTATCATTGCTACTATTGAAAACCCATCTGATGTTGTCATCATTTCAGCTCGTTCCTACGGTCAACGTGCCGCCTTAAAGTTCGCCAAGTACACCGGTGCCCAAGCTATTGCTGGTCGTTTCACTCCAGGTACCTTTACTAACTACATCACCCGTTCTTTCAAGGAACCACGTCTTGTTATTGTTACTGACCCAAGAACTGATCACCAAGCTATCATTGAAGCTTCTTACGTTAACATTCCAGTTATCGCTCTCTGTGATGCTGACTCTCCACTCAGATACGTTGACTGTGCCATCCCAACCAACAACAAGAGTAAGCACTCCATTGGTTACCTTGTCTGGCTCTTAGCTAGAGAAGTCCTCAGACTCAGAGGTGAAATCAGCCGTGACATGGAATGGGATGTCATGCCAGATATGTTCTTCTACCGTGATCCAGAAGAAGCTGAAAAGGAAGCTCAAGCTGAAAAGGAAACTCCAGCTGAAGAAGAAGGTGAAGAAGAAGAAGAAGAAGGTTTCTTCGAAGGTCAATCTACCAACCCAGCTGAAGCTGCTTACAAGCAAAGTGAAAGCAGTTGGAACAGTGAAAAGCCAACTTGGGGTGATGATGCTGAATAAATTAATTAAGCTACTGAATAAATTTTATTTAATAGAATTATAAATAAATTGAATAATAATTCGAAAAATAAATCGCACATATTTTTGTAAATAATTTTTGTTTGAAAGGTGTATAATAATAATAATAGTAAATAATTAAAGGGTGATTTTTATTTAGAATGGATTTATGAGGAAAGATGATATTTTATTGTTTTAGAAATTGTAGAAAATGTAATGAAAATTTTAAAGAAAGGATCAGGGATGTGTTTTTAATAAATGTTTGTGTAAGTAATAATGAAAAATATGTTGTGGTTTTGAGTAAAGAATCAATAAATGAATAAGTTTAATTTTCAATATTTATGGGTATAAAGTTTTTACAGAAATAAAATTCAAGTGAATGAATGGAAGTATATAACAATATTCAAAAGGTTTAAAAACAATATCCATGAAAAAGTAAGTAACCTATGATTTAAGGGAAGAAGTTTTAACAGTATCAATTACAATTCAAGGGAATGGAAAGAACTTTGTAAGCGTCAGATTCAATCTGGTACTAATGAAGGATCACCATTCTTGACGGTAACCGCGGAACTTCTAACCAAAATCATGCCTTTTGCTATTGGCCAGCAATGGTCAATGTTCAAAAGGTTTGAAGCAACATCCAAGAGCGTCAATGCTGAAGAAACAGTAAGACAGGCCAGGAGGGCCAGCGCAACCAATGGAGATCATAATTTTGTTCCATGACAAAATTTTGATCTTTGGCTCGGTGTCCCATTGGAAGTCAAATACAATTATTATACTTTAGTATGATAGTGGCTTTCTTACTTTAATTAAAATGACTTGAATACATTATACCCAATTTTTATTCATTTGTGTTTATTTAAACATATTTTTTTTATTTTTATTTTTATTTTTAATTTTTTTATTACATGTATTATAATTTTAATTAAATTAATAATAAAGTTTAAAATATTTGATGCCGTTAAAAAAAAAAAAAAAAAAAAAAAAAATCAATCTGGCACTAACGAAGGAACACCATTCTTGACGGTAACCGCGGAATTTCTAACCAAAATCATGCCTTTTGCTATTGGCCAGCAATGGTCAATGTTCAAAAGGTTTGAAGCAACATCCAAGAGCGTCAATGCTGAAGAAACAGTAAGACAGGCCAGGAGGGCCAGCGCAACCAATGGAGATCATAATTTTGTTCCATGACAAAATTTTGATCTTTGGCTCGGTGTCCCATTGGAAGTCAAATACAATTATTATACTTTAGTATGATAGTGGCTTTCTTACTTTAATTAAAATGACTTGAATACATTATACCCAATTTTTATTCATTTGTGTTTATTTAAACATATTTTTTTTATTTTTATTTTTATTTTTAATTTTTTTATTACATGTATTATAATTTTAATTAAATTAATAATAAAGTTTAAAATATTTGATGCCGTTAAAAAAAAAAAAAAAAAAAAAAAAAATCAATCTGGCACTAACGAAGGAACACCATTCTTGACGGTAACCGCGGAATTTCTAACCAAAATCATGCCTTTTGCTATTGGCCAGCAATGGTCAATGTTCAAAAGGTTTGAAGCAACATCCAAGAGCGTCAATGCTGAAGAAACAGTAAGACAGGCCAGGAGGGCCAGCGCAACCAATGGAGATCATAATTTTGTTCTATGACAAAATTTTGATCTTTGGCTCGGTGTCCCATTGGAAGTCAAATACAATTATTATACTTTAGTATAATAGTGGCTTTCTTACTTTAATTAAAATTACTAGAATACATTATACCCAATTTTTATTCATTTGTATTTATTTAAACATATTTTTTTTATTTTTATTTATTTTTAATTTTTAATATTATATGTATTATAACTTTAATTAATTTAATAATAAAGTTTAAAATATTTGATGCCTTTAAAAAAAAGTAATCGTATCCTATTCTCCTTTTTTAATCAACAATTAATTTTAACTTTAAGATATTATATAGTTTATAATATTATTATTACTTACCATATTAATTAGTTATTAATTAATGATTGAAATAAGTTATCTAATTAATAAAAATATATGATTTATTTTTGTTTTTAAGAAGTAGTGAATTAAAAGACTCATCTCATTATTATCGTTTTTTATTATAATATTTTTATTTTTATATTTCTGATATAAATTTAATACATTAATAATACAACTACGTACATTATCATTAATAAATTGTTTCAATAATAAATGAATTAGGTTACAAAAAGTAATAATAGAAATATATTAAAAGAAGATTCTTGGAAGATTCTGAATCTTGTATTTTTTTTTTAAATAACGAATTAGATTTTATTATAATAAATTAATTATTGATTAGAAAGTTTGAAGGAATATAAATAAACAAGAAACTGTTCACCAAATTAAAACTTTAAAAAAAAATAAAAAAAGCAAAACAAAACAAAAAAACAAATAATATAAAATATTATAAAATGAAATTCTTAACTACCACTTTATTAACTTTATTAAGCATTAGTTCTTCTTTTGGAAGATATACCAATCCAGAAGTTAACTCAAGTTTAACTGGAGGAAAAAATATAGTTGATCTTGAAATGCAATGCAAAAGTAATATTAGAACTTATACGGATGTTTGTTCTCTTGGTGAATTGAGTAATGAGTACCTCGATGGTTCATGTAATATATTAAATAATGCAAAGTGTAAGGAATTTTTTGACACCCCTGCCAGTGCCATTGAAGGTTGTAATCAATTACCAAAGAACATGATTGAAAGTTATGATTTTGAAAGAGATACTTTAAAAATAGCTTTAAATTTGATGTGTCAAAAGAAAGATGATGGAAAGAATTGTCCATTCGCCGTTTTCTTTGCTAATATTTTTGAATTCAATGAAATAGAAGCTGCAGAAGTTTTAAGAATAGAAAAAAACAAGATGTTAGAAGAAACCTGTGTATCTAAAATGTGTGTTGATAATACAGTCGCTCTCATTGATGTTTATGCTAAAGGAGTTCGAATTGAATTAAAGAATAAAAATGGAGAAGGTTACAAAGAAATGATGGATTTAATAGAAGAAATGGAATCATTTTCTGACGAATTAAAAAATAAATGTGTTACAGTTAATGGTCAACCTGGAAATGGTCAATCTAATAATAGTCAAGCTGGTAATGGTCAATCTAATAATGGTCAATCTAATAATAATAAAGCTGGTAATGGTCAATCTAGTGATGTTAAATCCAGTGATGCTAAATCAACTACTGTAAGACTAGGTGCTATTATTATGGGTATTACTTTTGGTTTATTATATTACCTTTAAACTAATATATGAGTTAATGGTATAGTAATAATTACTAAATGAAAAAATGCCTACCTAATATATAAGGTTAAAAGGATAAAATTATAAAAATTATAAAAATAAATAAAATAAATAAAAGCAATAAGAAATTAAAAATCTATAAACGTAGATATATATATATATAAATTTAAATATCTATCTATCTCTCTATATATAAATAAATAATTAAATATTATTACATATTAGATTTACTTGAGAAAAATAAATAATAAATAAAAATGTTTTATAAAAAGTAAAAACAAATTTTCTTTTTTTTTTTTTTTTCGTTTAATAAATAAGGTGTTTTTTTTTTTTATTACCTTTATTGAAAATCTACAATTACTATTAATTTTTTTTTTCCTTTCTGATATGGTTATATGGTTATAATATTATAATTTATTATTATGTATTATTCCATTCTATTCTTTGCTTTTGTATTTAATATATGTAATTGCATACAATATACAATATTTAATTTTTTGTTTACTTTAAAAATTTGTTCATATTTATTTTTCAATTTTTCGACCAATATTAAAGAGTACATCATTCTTTCTTTATATATGAAATATTATAGTATACCTATGTAGATTTGAATGAAAAATTTTATTAAGATATCTTATAATGATTCTTATTATAGCTATTAAAAATCTCTAAAAATAATCATTCATTATTATTTTTTATTATTTCTAGTAACAATTGCTGAAAAAAAAAATACTAGATCTATTAAAAATTATACAATATATATGGTGATACATTTTATGTACAATTTCAGTATATAGAATATGTGAAAGAATGTATGCATTACTTTAAATTTTGATAAGGATTATAAATAGATATTACAAATAACAGCAAATACCAGAATATTGAATAATAAATATAATATTTAAATTTATATTTTATAATTATAGTTGTCACCTTTATTAATATTTCTTTTATTATTAAACTTTTAATAAATGAAAAAAAAGAAACTTTTATAACAAGTTTTTATCATAAAAATAGTTAAATTTTTATCAAACATATGAACTATAAAGTTTAATCAATCCTATATGATTTATTTAATTAATCTATTATCTATATTATCTATATTATTTTATAGTTTTAGATGAATAATAATATCTTTTTATTTTTCTTTTATAAATATAACACTTTAAAACCTTGTTCAATAGCTTGTTCAAATATTTAATACTTATTTAAGGTTCAAGTATAGCTTTGTTCAATACCTTATAATAACCTTGTATAGTGGTGCCTTTATTGTTCAATAACTTGTTCCATATTAAATTTAAATTAAAAACCAACCCAAATAAATTAAAGAACTTTTTTATTAAATTCTGTTCCAATGGATTGGTTTTCAAAAAAATTAAAAAGATTGGAAAAAATTAAAATTTAATTTAATTTTGTAAAAAAAAAATTTTTTTTCTTCTTTTTTTTTTATTTATTTATTAATAAAAGTAAATAAATAAATAAATATAAGTTTAAATAAATACAAATTTAAATAAATAAATAAATAAATAAATATAAATTTAAATAAATAAATAACAAGATATAAAAAACAACGACATTCTGAAAAGAATATAAACATTTTAAATCTTCAATTCATAAAATATAAGCAGTAAATCTTTACCGCTAAATCAAGAATAAATAAAAAAGAAATAAAAAAATAATTGATTAATAAATTTAAAATATTTCTATAAATATTTTTTTTTTATAAAATATATCAACTTTAATCGATAAATTTTAAATATTTAATAATCTAAAAATATTTCTATTAATATTTAATGGAATAAATATTATTATATTAATTAAAAATAAAAGATAAATAATAACTAGTATAAATATATATATTTTTTAATAAGCAATAAAAATGAAATTGTCATTATCCCTGTTTACTTTATTATCTATTTATTCTACTTTTGCTTATAGTATAGAAAGTCCTTCTATATCAAAGAATGAGGTGAATTTTGATACTACCATTTCTTGTGATAATGAAAATTGTATTGATGATGATATGTATATTGATTATGATGAAGCAAAAGCTTGTAATAAAAGTTTTGAATTGCATTATAAAAACTGTAGATTTACAGAAAATGATATAAATAGTAACATTGATGATTTGTGTAAGATATATGAATCCGAAAAATGTAATGATTTCTTTAAGAATCCGGTAAATAGTCTTTCAGAATGTAAGAATATATCGTCTCAATATCTAAAAAAGTATGAAAAATTAAAAAATGATACATATATCGCCTTTTTATTAAAATGTACAAAAAATGAAAATAACGAATATTGTCCTCTATCCAACTTTACATTTTTTGAAAATAAGCCAAAACAAGGGTTTAAATTAGTCAGTATTGATGTAGAGGATAATGCTTTTATAAGTGCTATTCAAACCTCTTGTGAATCAAAAAAGTGCCATAATACAGCACTTCAAATCTTTTCTTTGTATAAAAATAGTGCTGAATTAATGGGTAAAGGGACACTACCAACTGAAGGAGAAAGCAAAGATAATTCGATTGAAGTTATCAATTCAAATTATTGCCTAAATAAATTTGAAAACATTTCGGGTGGAAGTGTTGAAATTGATGATAATCAACAAAATATTAAAAGTAGTAGTTCAGTGAAAAGATTTATAATGAATAGCAATACTTTTTTATTATTCAATAGTTTTATATCCATTTTTATTATATATATATATTTATAAGCACCTTTTTTTTTTTTTTACTATTCAATAATTTTATATCCATTTTTATTTTATAAGCATCTATTTTATTATTCAATAATTTTATATCCATTTTTATTTTATAAGCATCTATTTTATTATTCAATAATTTTATATCCATTTTTATTTTATATATATATATATATTTATAAGCACTTATTATACTATATTTACAAAAGGATAATATTAAAATTAAAAAAAAATAAGCAGTTACTATATATAATGATTATATAATTTGAATCTATAGAAAATACTCTGGATGCTATTTTTTATATGTATAAATGAACTATTAATTATAGATAAAAACAAATTTAAAACAATACCAAAGTTATATATATATTATAATTATATATATAATGAATAATACCAATTATATAAGCAAAAATTAATTTTTTTTATAGAAAATGAAAAAAAAAAAAGTATTTTTTATTCATACTTTTTTTTTTTTTTATATTTAGAAATAGATAAAGTTTATAAAGTTTATAATTTTATAATAAAGAATCATTTAATAAAAATATTATTTAATACCAATTTTAATTATAAATATAGGTAAGCAATATATCTTGTCTCTTTTTTTTTTTTTTTTTTTTTTTTTATATATATATATCAAAATATATATAAATATATATTTATATTTTTGATTCTTTATTTCGATATTTGCTTCACCATTTTGAATGTTGTAGAGTTTATAGCATTAATTATTTTTAAATTGTTTTGGAAAAAAAAAAAAAAGAAAAAAATTCTTATGTAGCGATATAATATTTTATTATTTTAAAAGACCAATACAAATGTGGAAATGAAAAAGTTTAAATAACATTAAACTTTTTTTTTTTTTTTTTTAATTAAACTCTATACAACTTGCCGATTTAATTTGAGAAAATTGCATATAATTTTTTTTTTTTTACATAATGTATTACTATTATAGTTAGAGTATGCATACAGTAAAGATAGCAATCTCTATATGTACATTTTCATTTTAAAGCATTAATAATCATAGAGTATTGCTATTAAAAAAGTTAGGGTTACACCTTTTGATGATGAATAAATAGAGTTTATTGGTTTGAAAGGACAGACCTTTTTTTATTTTTTAAAAATTAAATTTTCACAAAACATACTAGAATGACTATTAAAATTAAAACTTTTATTCATTATTTTTAATATTAAATTGTTTTTTTTTTTTTTATTTTATTTTAATATTAATAGTATTACTATTGCTTTTATATAATACATTTTTATTTTTATTAAAAGTGAACTTTTTTTTTTTTTTCATTGAACTTTCAATTTTAATTAGCCACTTTTCTAGCCATTCATTTAAGAATAATCTATAATATATTGAATGCATATATTATTTCAATAAATGGCCATAAACAAAGTTTCTTTTTTTAATTATAATTAAATATACAAAAATGTAAAAATTAATATAAATAAAAAAAAAAAAAAAAAGGAAAGATTAAGGAATAGGAAAAGAGCATTTCAAGAAAAAAGCTTATTACTAATAAAGTTAAATAAAAAAGAATGTTTTAATGACATTACTATTGAATGATTACAAATCTACCTTTATTTTCATATATATTTTAAATATTTTAAATATTTTAAATATTATTATTAATAATAATAACCTTTTTTCTTTCATCATAAAAAATAAAAAAAAGCTGATTCTTGTCAATTTGAATAAAAGGAAAATTGTCATACCATTTTTTTTTTAAAAAAAAAAAAAGGTTTCAAATGAATGTTTTTTTTTTTTAAAAAACTTAATAAAGTTTTATTACAATCTTTTGTTTGTATCAAATGTACAAAGTGTATACAAAGTGTTATGCAACATTGTCTTTATCAAATTTGAAGTAACAAAAACTAAATAAAATAATTTTTTACCATTTAAATGATGTTGAAATATCAAGAATAATACTTAATAATTCTTTCTTTATTTAATCGTTTTTTTTTATAGAGTGTAGGTGGTGGTAGTTAAATATAGTTAAATTAATAAAAAAAATACTTTGATTATTATTATATAAATAAAGATTATCTATCTATTTCCTTGATGAAAAGTATACACACACAATAAACATATAATTAATATACATAATCTTTTTATTTTATATTATGTCATTCAATAAAAGAGATAACTTTTTTTTTTTTTAAAAAATTCAATTCAAAATTGGTTTTAGTTTAAAATATTATTAATTAAACTTTGTATTATTTTAAATATAAAAAAAGTAAAAAAAAAAAAATATTATTATTTATGAAAATTTTTTCTTTTTTACTTTTTTATAAATAATTAAAAAGTTTCTTTTTTTTTTTTTTTAAAAAAAAAGAGAGAGAAAAGACTTCTTTACCTTTTTTTTTTCTTATTATTATTAAAAGAAAAAGAGAGGGAATTAAAAGAAAAATAAAAAAAAGAAATGTTTATTACTGAAAAAAAAATACAATTTATTATTTAAAATTTAAACCAAATTAAATACAATATAATTATCTACCTAAAACATTTTTAAACAAATTAAATAATAAGAATATTGTTTGATATAAAATTTAATCGATAGACAATAAACCTCAATAAATAAAAACAACTTTTTTTTTCTTTTTTAAACTCTTTATTTTGATAAAAAAAAAAAAAAAAAAAATTCAAAAAATTTCTTAAAACGTGAGATATTATATATTATATGTATTATTTAAATATATTGACTAAACTATAGCAAAGTATTTGTATATGAATATTGGTGAAGAAGAAGAAAGACCTTGTTTTTTATATATATATATAAAATAATATAAAATAATATAAAAAATGGTAATTTATATTTATGAAATCCATTAATTTATATATATTTTTTAAATGATTATTTATAAATTTATGCAAAAAAACAAAAAAAACAAAAAACAAAAAACAAATAAAAAAGGTCATTATAATTTATTAATATATTTAATTTATTTTCCAGTCTTATATAACTTATTTGGAAGAAATAAGTTCCATTGTAAATAATTTACAAAAAGGTAAAAAACATTCTTTTACTTTTTTTCATATTTTTATTCTTATTATGAAATACATACTTTAGTAATTCTAACAATTGTATAGTGTAATTACTTGTTGTTTGAATTTTTAATTTCGTATATTCAATAAATATCTTTATATTTAGTAAAAACACCTATTTTTTTTAAAACTAATTATATACACCCTTAACTTTTATATATTATTATTAAATGCATTATGTAAAAACAATTGAATTGAAATTGGGGGTTTGAAAACTTGTCTCTTCTATGACTATTATTATTATTAAAAAAAAAATGGATAAACTTTATTAGAACAAAGTCCACATTTAAGTAGCAAGAAATACAAGGAAACTTTGGAACAAATTCAAAAATTAAAAGATATTCTATGTAATTTAGAAGCATTTATAATTAAACAACGTAAATTAATAAAGGCAAAAAATAAAAAGAATAAGACTACAGTTTATTTAACTGATTCAGAAATTTCAAAAAATTTTTCAAGTACTTCACTTCCATCTTCAATTAATTCGTTTGGTTCAATTTTTGAAAAGTATGACCCCCAACTAAAAAATGATACTGAAGATTTAGAAAATGAACTCATAAAGTTTGATGAAATTAGCGGGTCTTTCAAGTCACCCCAAGGATATATATCTAACGTATTTGAAATGTCACCCTTAGCTCAAGCTAATCCTCAACAATCTGATTATCTATTAGATAATAATGTTCAAATAAAAACAGTCAATTCAAGTAAACCAATAGTGGTTAATAAAAATATATATGATGATACGAATGCTTTACCTAGTATGACTGCTAAAATAATATCGCAAGATCAAGTCGAAAATGGTGAAGGAGATGGGGTTAAAACACCAATACCTGTGACACCAAGAAAACATTCCATAGAAAAGGAATTATTTGAACAATACCAAAATACTTTGTCACCAGTAGTGACTACACCTCCACAAAAACTTGAAACTTTAACCAAAGAAAAAGATGAATCAGGGGATGATAACGACGTGAATACCATAACATCCAATAAACCAAACAATGAAACTGATATCGAAAATAGTAATAATGAATTTGATAACAATGAATTTGATAATGGTTATGCCTTCTATTCAGTGACCCCTATTCAAATAAAATCTAATCCTCAGGCTATACCAGATAATATTTCATCATCCGTTACAGAAGGAAAGTCAAAGTCAAGACTACTTAGTAAATTTATTAAAAAGAAGGATAAGGATGAGAAAAAAAAGAGTGGTCATTCATTAAAGAGTATTCTTTCATCTTCTCTAAGTTCAGAGGATGTTGAAAAAAGATTGGATATTTCATCCAATAGTTCAAATCAAAATATTTCTAGTAGTTTAGCAAGATCATTATCAAAAGATAACCATATACCAAGTCAATCAAGTTTTGAAGATATTATAAAGTCACCAGTTACTTATGAAAATACCATCATGACGGATGGTGGTGATGATACTAGAGATGATAAAGAAAAGAATAGTCGTAGAAAATCATTTAAATCGTTACTCACTTCCTCATTAAAGGGCGATCGATCTAAAAATTCAGTAAACACTTCTCAAACCTTACCTGACGAAGCCTCAATAACAGAAACAGAAACACCCGGCAAAAATGATGATACTTTAATATCAAAAACAAAGAAACATTCTATCTCCTTCTTTTCAAAATTGAGTAAGAATAATAATGACAATGGAAGTCAAATTGAAAATCATACCACCAGTTATAATGAGGATAATGATAATACCAACAACAACAACAACAACAACAACAACAACAATAATAATAATAATGAAAATAATGAAAATAACATCGAAGATGAGGAAAAGGATAACAATCATATAATTATTGGATCACCATCACAAATTATCGTTCAAGAGACAACTAATAATTCTGTTGCTTCATCTCATAAACGTTTTAAAAATGAGCATAGTAGGAACATTCCAAAGGATGGAAACCATAAATTACACCATCATCGTCGTCATCAAAAGAGAGAGAAAGATTCTAAAATTTCAAAGGAAGATGGGGGAGAGGAAGCACTTTTATTAGAAAACTTAACACCAAATACACGTCAAAAATATATTGGTGATGGTATTAAAAAGATTAGTAATGCCATATCATTATCAGCTGCCGAAGAATATGCGGATGACGAATTTTCTGGTACTGAAACAGACACTTCAGATTATGATTCTGAAATTCTTAATCTTTCGGATGATGATATGCCTCTTGCTAAATTAATTATGATTAATGCTCTTCCTAAAACAGCCAGAACCGAATATTATATTTATATATCAAAGATGATAGAAAAACGTATGGAACAAAAATCTTACAATACTCATCATGAAGATTCCCAATCCTTAAAAGATATCAATTTTACTTTTGTTAAACGTGAAGTTTACGACAAAAATAAGTTATTTGAATACAAGAGTGATAGTGAAATTGATTTTACCAATCCTGAATTAATGTATATTATGAAACGAAAGGTGGACAATGTCAGAAATAAGAATAAAACATCGCCAATCCCCCTTCGTACAAGAAAATCTATATCTGTCATGGAAACATTAAATACCGATAAGAATAGACTGCATGTATTAAGATTCTCAATGGATTATAAGGATGAAGTGCCGTCTTCATCACTTGATGAAGAGAGTTTCATGGATGAGGAAGGAAATAAAAATCAATTGAGTATGGATCCTAGTGAAGATGAAAAATTCAAGACTACAGATCATTCCAATAGTTCTTATAATGAATATTTTGATATGGAATTACCAGGTTGCAAAGATATTAGTTTTGAATCGTCATCAGAAATGGCTGAAAGAAATGATAAAGATGAAATTCAAAAGAATAGTGAAGGTATTTTTGATTTTGATGATTTAGATCATCTTGACATTGAACAAGAGGATAATTCGGATGAAGAGGAAGAAGATGAAAATGAATTTAAATCAATGTTTGAAAAGAAATTTAACGTTAAAAATATTCATGATATTGATGGAAAACAAAAAATTATTAAACATAGAAATGAACAAAAGGGAAGACATGAATATAACCATCATCATGGCCTAGGTAGTCATACTTTTAAAAAATCTACCTCTAAAGAAGATGCGGCTACTCCATTATCCATCAAGAAAGACACCACTAATGAAAATATTACTATCTTTAATGATTATGATTCTATCGTACGTTCTCTGGAAAATTCTTTGACAGATCTTACAAGAAGAACGTCTGGAAGAAAAGAAAAAGATGAATTAGTGGATGGTAGATCTAATTTAAAAGAGGGAGAAGTAGATATGATGAGAAAAGAAGTTATTGATGTTTCATTACCACCTCCAGAGTTAGGTCGAAGAACATCTAGTATGAAAGAAAGTATAGATTCTCGATCCCATTCCAAAGAAGAGATGGATTCCTCTGTCAAAACCTCTTCTATTACTGCTGAGGCTACTGATGCTACTACAAATACTTCTTTAACCGGCGGTCTTACCAAGAAAAAATCTTCTTCCTTTGGTATGAAAGATGATCTAATAGAGTCTAGATCACAATCGCTTGATGAAATCGACTCTTCTTCTAAAAATTATGATTCAAGAACTCGTTCAAGTGAAAGTTCTTCAAATGCGGAACCGGCGGTCAGAAAATCATTTAAGAAAGAAGATATTGAAGCAAGAATCCGTGCTGCAAGTGAACGCTTAGTTTCAAAACCAAGAGATGAAAGCAAATATACTATGTATGATACTTATGAAGAAAAATATTCTTCAAATGATAAATCAAAATCAAGTCAATATGCCGTGCCTAATGATAAAATATTACCTATTTCTTCAAGAGCTGTCAAGGAAAATCCAAAACGCACTTCTCGTGATTATGATGAAAGATATTTGAGAGAGGAGTACACCACCAGTCGTGATGAAGAAAGACGCAGTAGTCGTGATGATGATAAGTATTCTGATCGCTATGTTAGTCATGATATGTATTCTAGTCATGACAAGGATGAAAGACGTTTAAGTCGTGGTGATAGATATGACAATTATGACAATAAATATGATAGTTTTGATGATCGCTACGACAGTCATGATGATCGCTATGACAGTCGTGAGGATCGCTATGACAGTTTTGATGATCGCTATGACAGCCGTGAAGATAGATATAGTAGTCGTGGAGAGGATAAATACGCTAGTCGTAATGAAGATCGATATGCCAGTCGTAACAGCAAGTTAAGATCTTCAAAATACGATAATTATGATAATTCAGATACCTATAATACAAATGAAACGAATGATTCCTATAATGACACCTATGATCGTAACAATGATTCTTACGATTCCTATGAAAAATACAAAGAAGATAAGTATTCTCGTCAAAGTGCTGGAAGCAATAAACAAAGATTAAAGGAAGATAGCTATGATCATTATGAACATACTTCTAGTAGTAGTAGAAACCATTATTCATTATTAAAAAAGAAGGTTTCAAGAGATGCGACATACTATAGTGAAGATAGTGATAGTGCCCTTGATAGTTATAATAGAGGAAAATCAAAAGATGATCATCGTATTAGTCTTGGACTAGAAATAGAAAAAAGTATGAACAAGGAAGATAAATTAGTATTATCATCAAGTAAAAGACACAGTTCCTATACCAGTAGTAAATATAGAGACAGAGACAGAGACAGGGATAGAGATAGAGAAAGAGATAGAGACAGAGAAAGGGAAAGAGATAGAGATAGAATTAGAGACAGGGACAGAGACAGGGACAGAGAAAGAGACAGAGATAGAGACAGAGACAAGGATAGAGAAAGGGAAAGAGACAGAGATAGAGACAGAGAAAGAGCAAGAGAAAGAGCAAGAGATAGTTATTCCAATAGAAACCTTGGTAGTAGTAGTGGTAGTACTACTAAATACAAAGATATAAGTAAAGAAGATATGAAAGTTCATCGTGATAGTACATTAACTCGCAAAATAAAGAGAAGTTCCGTTCAAGAAGGTATAAATAAAGAACAAAAGTTAAATCGAAGAAATAGTTATAGTGAAATTGAAAAACTTCGCCTCAAGAAAATAGAAAAGATGAAAAAGCACGGAAGTTTACCACCTAGTAAGCGATCTCCGGCAATTAAAGAAAATCATCATCGAGATGCCCATGTTAGCAGTAGTACTGATGATGAAGATGATATTCCAATTGCATCCATTTTAAAGAAAAGATCTTCATTGGAAAGAGTTCGAAAAAGTTTAAATAATAATAAATAAACAAATGAAAAAAAAAAGTTTTTATCCTTTTCTTCTATTATGATAAATTAATGACACGCTAAAGAATTATCCTCAGAAACAAACCATCAACTATCAACTATTATAGAATGATACTTTTATATCTATATACCTACATTACCTATTCTATATTGATAGGATTATAATAATAATAATAAAAAATAAAAAAAAAAAACAGTAATAATAATACCAATTTTATCCTCATAAAATATTTCATACAAAAGCATAAATATTAATAAATAAATGAATAGCTTAAAAAAAAACAGCAACAGCAACAGCAACAATAACTGTAATAATAATAGCAACCCAAAAATACCATCCTAAATTTAACCACCACTACAATATCATTTAATTTTGTAAAATAAAGCCAAAAATAAAAAAAAATAAAATAAAAAAAAAAAAAAATAAAAAAAAATAAACCGACAGTTTATCATCAATACTGTTTTAGTCATTAATGATAAAACAAAATATATATAATTATATTATAATTATATATAAATGAAATATATAAATCGACTTATTTAAAAAAAAAAAAAAAATTACATTCATCCACTCATAATTATTTACATTTATACTATATTTATAAATCGAGAAAAAAAAAAAAAAAAACATAGTTATCAGTTATAAAATGTAATAAAAAAAAAAAAAAAATCGATACATTTTAGTAAACAATTTTTTGAAATTGAACCGTTAACCTTTATAATCTAGATTATTATTATTATTTTTTTTATTATTATTATTCTATATTTATATATAATATTATTATCAATATTCGTTTATTCTATATCCACCGAAAAAAAAAATTTATATATATATAAAATTAGTAAATTATTTATATTATTATTCACTTAAAAATATTATTATTATTATTATTTTTTTTTATTCTTATTTTTTTTTAATAATCCGGCCGGTATTATTAAAAAAAGAAAAAAAAGGTAATAACAACAGCAATAATAAAATAGTAATAATTATAATATAATAATTATAATAATTAATATTTCTATACATTTAACTCCTTTTACAAATTTAATAATTTAGAAAAAAGAATGAAATAGTAATAATAATGCTTTAATCTATTACTTTGTTAATTCCAATATTTATTTTGATGTAAAATCTTAATTACATACGTACAATACTATTTCATCTTGTATAAAAGATGATATATATATATATATATAAATTACTACAAAATACATATTAATAATATATAATATAGGCATGATTAATTTTTAAACCATTTAATGGCATGAATATAAAAAAAAAAAAAAAAAAAAAAAAGATTTTTTTTTTTTATTATCATCAAATCCCTTATCTAAGGAACCCACAAGAAATAAATAAAGAATAAAATAACAAATATTAAATAATTTGATTTCTATATAAAATTTAATAGTTTTATTATTATTATTATTTTTTTTTTTACAAATATATATTTTATTAAAATAACACAGGCTGTTTTTATAATATCTATTTTATATATCATTTATTTTTAATTTTTTATGATATATATATATATATATATATAAAATAAATAATATTACTATGATGTAAATAAAAAAAAAATGCTTTTTTTTTTTAAAGTTGATATATATATATTATTAATAATAAATGTAACTATGATGTAAACTTTTTTTTTTTTTTTTGAAATTAATATACTAAACCAAAAATAAAAGTTAATAATTAGAAATTTTATAGGGTACAGGACGCATTAATGTTCCCTTAATAATATCATAAGCTCTATTCATAGAAGAACTTGGACAATCTGGATTTACCCCTTCACCAATACCATCAACTTCAATGTTTTGCATAATACCTTCATTCGTTATACGACTTTTATATTTATAATTTTTAATAAGAATTTCCTTTAAATCTGCCATTTCTTCCATTCTTTCCAATACATAACTTTTTTTATCATGTTCTTGTTGACGTAATTTCGATAGACTTTGTTGTTGTTGAGCATTTCCTACCATTTTTTCTATTTCTGGTGGTAAATTTTGTATATTATGACGATAACCGGTTTTAGTATCAATTCTACGATCAACTAATCTAGAAATACAAGTTTCTTTTGGAACATCTAAATAGATAAGTCTATTTTTTTTTTTTTTTGTGTGTGTTATAATAATAATAATAATAATAATAATAATAAAAAGATATATAAATATAAATATAAATATAAATATAAATATAAATATAAATATAAATATAAATATAAATATAAATATAAATATAAATATAAATATAAATATAAATATAAATATAAATATAAATATAAATATAAATATAAATATAAATATAAATATATACATATTATACATATAAATATTTATTAATAAAATAAAGAAGAAAAAAAAAAAAAAGAAAAAAAAAACTATAATTTTTTTTATTAATTACCTATTTGGATATATTTCAAATTTATTTAATCCATCAATTTCTTCTTGAGTGGTAGGGTAACCATCTAAAATCCAACCATTTTGTTCACAATCTTCTTTTTTTAATCTTCTAA
Organism: Piromyces finnis; assembly: GCA_002104945.1. Classification (NCBI taxonomy): domain Eukaryota; kingdom Fungi; phylum Neocallimastigomycota; class Neocallimastigomycetes; order Neocallimastigales; family Neocallimastigaceae; genus Piromyces; species Piromyces finnis. Next base: position 67,213 of record MCFH01000039.1, read on the forward strand.
CAATTAAATCTAATACAATATCTTTTGGAGCTGGATTTTCATGTTATCAATATTAATATTTAATAAAGTCATTTATTGATAAGAAAGAAAAAAAAAAAGAAGAGAAAAAATTATAATTAATATTCATAATTTTTTTTAATTATAATATATATAAATATTTTAATTATAATATATATAAATATTTTAATTATTAATATATGTATATTTATATATTTATAATATATGTATGGATATATGCTTTTTTTTTTTTTTTTTTTTTTTTTTGGATAGGATCGATTGTAAATATAGATAGATGAGTAGTTTATACCTTTATTATAATGATTAACAAAAGATTTAAGAATAAAACCTAATTCAGAATTTGTTGAAATTTCTTCTAGAATAACATTTTCAACAGAAACTTTTTTTAAATTTTTTGCATTATAAAATATATATAAAATGAGAATAGAAAAAAGGTAAATAGATAGATAGATAGATAGATAGATAAATAGTTACAAAAAATAAAAGGTATATTTTAATATTTAAAAATAACATATATATTTTTTAGTGTTATTATTATTATTATTGGTATCTATTATTAATTTTTTTTTTTTGTTATTATTTACCATGAACAACACCATATCTTTTAGCAATAAATTCTGAAAGTAAAGTTTTTCCTGATCCTGGTAATCCAGCAATAGCAATTTTTAAACAGAATGGATTGTCGATGATAGGTCTTTGACCTAAATTATTGTATATAGCATTGGCAACATCTTCTTCCTTACCGTAAATACCATCAGGATAATAATAGGAACGATAAATACTTTTAAAACAATTGGCAATATTCGGTAGATTACGATTATAAAATTCAATTTTATTTTTAATACGAATTAAAAATTCAACTGGAATATCAATTAAATTATCTAATCTAATATTATTTGGCGGTGGATTATATTTTTCATGATAAGCAGTGGATGTTTTGGTATCATATTTCATATCAGAAATATATTTATTGACAGTTTCTTCTGATATATCCAATAAAACTTTATTTTTCATCATTTGAGAAATTATATATTGATATAGAAATGAATGAAATGATAGAATAAATAATATTAAAAATATAATATAAAATATTTAAAAATTAATTTCTCTTTCATTTCATATATATTTTATAAAGTATGATTTCATTAAAAATAAAAATAAAAAAATAAATAAATAAAAAGAACCATTTTACAATGATATTTTTTAATCATTGTATTTTTTTTTTAAGTTTTTTTTTTTTTTTTTTTTTTTTTTTAGATTAAATAATAATAATTATATTTAGAATCATACTAAATGAATCAGCAATAATTCCTTTTCTTTTCATAAGAAGAGCTTGTTCACGAGTTTTAGGGTATCCTTGTAAAATCCAACCACGATTAACAACAGATTGATCTTGTATTTTTTTAAAAATTAAAGAGATAACAATATTATCCGGTACCATACGACGATCATTATAATAGGATTCAGCTTGTACTCCTAAGGATGTTTTCATTTCAATGGCTTCTTTAATTAATTCAGATACAACAATATGTTCACAATTTAATTTTCTAGCTAAAATACTTCCCTTTTTTTTTTTTATAAATATTTAATATATTAAATATAAATATATATTTTATGTATATATAAAATACATAGGTAGATTATAGATAAATATTATGAATCGTATAAAATATATATATATATTTATATATAAATAAAAAATTTGAATAATAAAATTATATATGATTCATTATCATATATCATATAATGAATGTTTTTTTTTTTTTTTTATTTTTGAATAACATACCACGACTTTTGTATTTGATGTAGTAATACCATGAAGAATAATAGATGGAACTATTTTTTTTTTTTTAAAAAAGAATATAGAAAAGAATGTTGTTTTATATAAAAAGTTGTATATAAATATATATAGGAATTATTTTAATAATTATATATATATAAAAAGAATATTAATAAAAGAGTAGTACACACACACACACATATATATATATATCTTTTTTTTTTTTTTTTTTTTACCTTGAGGTTGTTGTAAATGTTCAATCATATATTCAATGGGATCCATAGGTTGTTTTGTAAGTAGCTTTTGTAACATATCATGAAAAATATTAAAGATATCATGTTTATCAGCATATTCCGCAAATCCATTAATTTTCTTTTTTGAAATCAAATCTTTCATTTCCATGATGCTCTCTTTCCTTTCCTTTCCTTTTTTTTTTTTTTTTTTTCAATAAACTATACAAACACACACTCTTTCACAAAATTTAAAATTATTTTTTTTTAAAGTTACTGTTAATATTATTAAAAACTACTCTTAAAAATTTTAATTTTTAGTTTTTTTTTTTTTTGAAATGTTCCATAAAATTTCAAAATGGTTTGCTGGCTTTTTTGGTATAAACTTAAAACTTTTTTTTTATTTATTAACACTAAAAAAGTAAAAACTGAAAAAACTTTAAATTTTTTTTTTTTAAACTAAAAATTCATTTGAAAAATGAATTTAAAAAAAAATTTTTTTTTATTAAATTTTTATTAAATTTTTTTTTTATTTTTATATTTTTTGTTATTTTTTTTTTCCATGAAAAATTCATAGGTTGGTAAAAAATAAACTAGATTTTTATTACTTTTCTTTTTTTCTTTCTTTTTTTTTTTTTTTTTTTTTTTTTTTTTTTTTTTTTTTTTTAAAAAAAACCTTAAAAAACAAACGTAGATAACTTAAAACGTTTATTAATAAATTAATAAAAAATAGAATGAAGCATTAGCCATTCTATTCTTTTTTTTTTTCTTCTATATGATCTATAAATTTTTAGTTTAATTCTTCTATATAAAAATACAAATGGAATTGTTGAAATTTAATCATTTTATCCATTTTATTGTTGAAAAAAAGAAAATATATAGTTTGTTATAAATATGTTGATCTATCTACTTGTATTTTAATAAAGATAATCATTACTCTTTTAAATTTATTTCTTATTATTATTATTATTTTGTTTGTTTCTATTTTATAAAAAAAGGTTTTTTTTTTTATGTTGTGTTTTTTTTTTTTTTGGTTATTTCTTTTTTTTTTTTTTTTTTTTTTTTGATTTTTGGTTTAGAATATATTATTGCTAATATAATCTAATTATCTATTATTGTATATTAAAATTATTTTTATTATTTATTATTTATTATTTATTATTTATTATTATTAATTTGATATTATTAATGTTTATTTTTTTTTTTTTTTTTTTTTTTTTTTTTTTGTATTTCTAATAGTAATGGAGTGCATTATAAAATTATTATTTTCATATTAACTTTATAATTATTATTGTTTTTTTTTTATATATATATTTTACTACTTTATAATCTAGATGTATGAATTGATTATTAGATATATAATAAAATTACAGTTATTATATTTATATTTATTATTATTATTGATATAAGATTTTATATAGTGATATAATAAACTTCTGTAATTTTTTTCTTTATTTTATATATAATATTAAAATCATTATTATTATATATATCATTAATTTTTTTTTATATATATAATCCTTTGATATTACTTTTTTTTTTTTTAATTCTATTTCATAGGATTATAGTATCAATTATAATAATTATTAGAGTATAGTGTATTTCATACGTTCTAAAATTTGATAGTTTTTTTTTTATTTATTTTTTTGGTGTATATTAATGTTGATCATTATTAAAAAGAAAATTATTTTTTTTATAAACACTGAATTATTTATATCTTGACATTTTCTAATACGTAGCGAGTAATTATTATAATTATTTTTAAAGATTGATATATGAATTAACAAAAATACAAAATTAGTATTTCTTTTGGGCTTGATATTAAAATTAGTGCGTATTTATCATTAGGTAGTATTTCTTGTTATTATTATCTAATCATTAGTAATTGATGTTTTTTATTTTGTTTTGCTTTGCTTCTTGATTTATTAATTCATACCTGTTGGATTACTGTATTATTAATTAATTATATTTTTATCTATTATTAATGATGGATAGTATGAAAAACATTATTTTTGAAAAAAAAAATATTAAATAGTGTTCTATAGAAAAAAAATATATAAATACTGATTGAAAAAATATAAATCTCCTGGCGACTTTCTTTTTTTTGTCTATAGGCTCTTAGGGCTTGAGGCAAATAGAAAAAAAAAAAAAAACTAGGAATAGGTTTACATAAATGATGTAGTTTCATTCATTGAAAGAGAAAGTGGTGAGGAGGATGGAATCTGAATGGATAATTTTTGTGGACTATTCTTTGAATGTCCTTTCATTTTAATACTAGAAGTGGCTAAATCTGGTGAAATACCCATTTTTGAAATTCCAATCGATGAGGACGAGGATGGGAAATTCATATTTAATGATTTCATAGTAGATTGATTCATATTTTGACTATTGATTTGATTTCCAAAATTATTATAATAGTTATTGAAGGATGGTGAACCACCATTCATTAATAAAGAATATGGATTTAATTGTTGTTTTTGTTGGAAAACATTATTTTGAAACATACTAGCATTAAATTGGGATGGAGATCCTTCGGATAATAATGCCGGATTATTAAATATACTATTATTATTATATCCTTGACTTTGACCATACTTTAAGGATGGAGTATTATTTAATACAGATAAATAAGAATTTTGGAAATTGAGCGTTTCAAGAGCACGTTGTTGTTGCTGTAATAGAGCCAAGTTTTCATTAATGCTTTGTTGTTGTTGCTGCTGTTGTTGTTGTTGCTCATTCATAATCATACTTGGTATCATAGAGTTAGTTGATGGGGTTGGATTTGGATCTGCAGTAAAATTACTAAAGAAACTACTCATTGGTGTTGTTGGAGTTAATGGAGAAACAATATCAATTGGTGCATTATTATAGAATAAGGATGGATTTAAATTATTCTTGGTTGTTGGAATAATACCTAATTCTTCAAAAAGTCTTTTGTAACCGACTTGATTTGGCTTAATATCTGTTAATTGCGATAATGCGGTACGAACTCTATCGGCCAATTGAATTTTTTCTTCATTATTAATACATGCACTAGCTAAGATTTTTTGAATGACACTTACACCATATGCCGGATTACTTAAAATTTCCTTAAGGACAGCATCCCCTTGATAAAATATACTTTTAATAATTGTACTTCTAGCGTCCATTTCAACACGTTGATTTACTAATTTTAAGATAGTGGAAGATGCCAACTTATTACTACAGAAGGAAGCAATGTTTGGAACTAACTTTGGAGCAATAACTCTGAATCTTCCTGGTAAAGATGATGTATCTAAAAGCCATGTGATAAGAAGTGCACCATTTGGATTGACGCAAAGATCAGTTGCACAACGAACAATAGCCATTGCAACTTGTTTTTGTTGCCTTTTAGTGGTATGTTGGGATTCCAAACATGCTCTAATAGCTCTAGCACCAAATCGACCTGGTCCAATATCCTTACATTTAGCGACAATAGCATCAAAAATAAATTGGTTATTTTGAGTGCCTAAACGAAGACAACATTGAATGACATAATTACCGAATTGATCAAGTAATAATGGTGGTGTATATTTCTTTAAACCATCCACAATATATTGAATTTGAACTGGTCCTTTAGCTTCATCAATAATTTTTTGAACAACCCAAGTACCATTCTTATGAATACCTACAGTGGCCAAATGTGGTGAAAGCTTTTTAATTAACTTTAAACGATTTTCGTCAGAAGTATGATCTAAAACCTTTTGAACAATGACATTACCAATGTAATCGGTGCAAAGACCAACAACATCTAACATAATAGTATTAAAATAGGATTCAATTTCTTTAGCAGTGGTATGACCTTCTAATTTTTTTCTCATTTCTTTTAATTTATTTTGATCTACTTGACGTTTTGTGGCATGTTCGGAAAGAGTTGGGATAGTTGCAAAATATTCGCCATCTTCATCATCTGAAGATTTTAAATATTCAGTTGTAATTGGGATGGTTAATTGTGGTAAATCCTTTTTTCCCTTTTCTGACTTTTTCTTACTTTTTTCTGAATCTTTACTCTTTTCAGTAAATTGTGTGGAGAGTGATTTTACCGATTCAGAATCTAAAGATTCTGGAGCCTTAATATAACTTACTTTAAGAACTGAACCATTAATTTCTAATCCATTCATTTTTTTAAAGGCTTTCACAGCCTCATCTAAATTTTCAAAGGTAATAGATCCACTAGTTTTTTGAGGAAGTAATCTAGTAGTTTCAATTGAACCAAACTTTGAGAATTTCTTTTTTAATTCAATTAAGCTTAAAGAAGCTGGAATGTTACTAATCCATAAAGATCTTGTTGGTGTACTAACAATGGTAACAGTTTCATCAACAGATTCAGGACTATGACTATAGAAAGTAATTTGAATTTCGCTTGTCTTTATCATTTTACCGTTCATTTCATTTTTGGCTTTAGAGGCATCCTTTGGATTTTTATACTTTACGAAAGCAACATCTTTATCCGAGTCAAGTTTTAAGGATTCAATTTCACCAAATTTGGTAAAGTAAGGTTTTAAATCTTTGGTGGATAAAGAATGATCTAAATATTCAACATACAAAGTTGTTGGACTTTCCACTAATGTTTCTTCATCATTTTCTAATTGTTGAAGTTCAGGAAGATTTTCAATTTCTGGTGAGAGTAAAATTTCATTAGAGTAACTAGAATTTAAAGTTAAACTCATCTTTGAATCTTCATCATCTTCTTTTTCATTCTTGTCTAAAACAATACCGTTATTATTTAATAAATTTCTTTCCATTTTTTTGATATTTAAATTGAATGAGGCACCACGACGATGATTTGGACTAAATAATTGTGGTTTTGGTGACATTTCTAAATAGTTAAGAGAGACAGAAGAAGCCTTTGGTTTATGAGTTAAAAGTGGTGAGCGTTGGAAAGGTGACTTTACCTGACCATTATTAAGTAAATTAGCGGCAAGAACATTTGAAACTCTATTATCTTCAATAGTACCATTTGGTATTGGAGCAAATGGTGATGGTACAACATTATTATTTGATGAAGTTGAATGATTAGAAAGAACTGAAGATGGTCTTTCCTGGGAAAATATATTTTTACTATCAACTAATGGAGAACTAATATTTTTATTGGTGAAACTATAACCTTTTAATAATTCATTGGTATTTAATATTTTTTCTAAAAATATATAATAGTAAAAAGATTAGTAATTTCATATAGCCAAGTTTTAATATTTAATAGTGAAAAAAAAATTAATCATTTCATAAAGTCAAGTTTTTAAAATTTAATAGTAAGAATAATTAAATTTATTTATTAAAAAGGTAATTTATTGATTTATATAAAAACTTAATATATTTATTATATTAGAAAAACATTTACCATTAGATTTTTTGTTCAAAGAGGAGAGAGCAGCATAAGCTAATTCATCATTAGAACTATCTAAAAAGTTTGCATTCATTTCTGATAAATGTGACGAAGATGGTGATTGAGTTTGTGGATTAACTAAGCGATCAGCAGCAACAGTATTTAAAAGATTAGCAGCAACCTCAGGACTATTATTAAGATCCATTTGATTCAAAGTAGTCATAGAATTCATTGAAACCTGATTAACTTTAGTTGGACTTCCCCAGGAAGTTCCAGAATTTGTATTCATTGCATTAGACATATTCATCATTGGTAAGAAATTCACAGAATGAGAATTATAGCGATGGCCGGCACCTAATGGTCTTTCTCTTGCTAAATTAGATTCAACATTTATTTGATTTCCTAATAAAGTTGATTCATTTAATAGATTGGCAGTATTATTAAATTGGGCTTGACCACCAAGGTTAACCATTTCTTTATTTAAAGAGGATGAAGAGAATGGTAATGTTGAATTAGTAGCTGTTGTATTAAAACCATTATTTTGACCTAAAGAAGAAAATACACTTTGACTTCTATTATGCATATTTTTTGGTTTTGTATCGCCTTTTAAAAAGGCTTCGGCACCCATCACGTTGGAATAAAAGGAGTTTTGATTAAATGATTCTTGAAACACTTGATTGTTCATTTCTATTTAAAATAATAATAAATCTTTATTGTTTGTTTGAAATGATAGATGATTATATTAATATTTTTATTTTATTTGAATGGACACTAATTATAAATATATATATATTTATTTATTTTTATTTATTTATTTATTTATTACCTTGTTTAATGGAATAAATATAGTATTATTTATATATTATATATTATTTAACAATAGATTAATGTCTATATTATACATAAATTTATATTCTTTTTTTTTTGTTTGTTTTTGTTTTGTTTTGTTTTGTTTATATTGTTTTATTTGAATATTAAAATAAATTATTTAAAAATAATTTATTAGTTACTTGAAATATTATTGAAATATTATTATTATTATGGTAAAATTATTCTCTTATTTCTTTGGAATATTTACTTTTTTATACAAGAATTATAAAAATTATTATTTTACCCTGAATTATTATTACAAAAGTGTATCATGCAAATTCAATAATTATTTTACGAGTATAAAGCTGAACTTTTTACAATAAACAATTAAAAAATTATTAATTGACTTTATACAAAAAAGAAAAAAAAATATAATTTATTAATGTTTTCAATAAACAAAAGATTTGCCCTTAAATCTAATATTTATTAAGTTTTCTCTTTTTCTTGTTGTAATTTAATATTTATATAGATTATTTATTTCAATAAATTAAAATAATAATAAAAATTAATACTCTTATTAATTTTTAATAATAAATATTGTTTATTTATAAATTTAAATAAATATATATTATTTATAAATTTTATCTAAACTTGTTATTTTATATTATTTATTTTCAATATTATTTTTTTTTATATAACAATTATATATAAAAGTTTTTATTAAATGATTATTAAATAAATAATAAGAATAATAAAAAATAAAATAAAAATATAAATATAAAAGAAAAGGTTTATAAATAAATAAATGATTCTTTTTTTAAAGATTATTATAATTATGTAATTATATTATCTAATTGGATTTTCTTTTAAAAAAAAAATTAAAACTCTTTTTCCTTTTTTTTTTTTATTCTTTCTTTTCTTTACTGTTTAAGAAAAAAGAAAAACTGAATGAAAACTGGTTTATTTCTATTAAATATAAAAACAAAAGAAAAAGAAATTATTATAATTTTTTTGTTTTTTTTAAAAGATTAATTTTGATAAATAAATAAAAGTAAAAAAAAAAAAAAAAAAAAAAATTAAAGGAAAAAATTATAATTAAATATAAATATTTCTATATTAAAAAATTTTATTTATTACAAAATTTTATTCTATTATGATGTTATTTTTAAATGATTATTTTATTTATATTTACAATTTTTTTTTTGAAAATATAAAACATTATAATTCATTCTCTCTTAACCATTATATACACACACACCTTGTTTTTATTTAGGATATAAAAAGCTTCCATTATTATTATTATTAAAAACTTTTACTATGAAAGGATTAAAACCAAAAAATAACATCTTTTTTTTTGTTACCCAGATTTTTGCATTTCTATGAATCGTTTTCTGTATATTAAAAATATTTTCATTTTCGTTTTTAATGTTTGAAGTTTTTTATTAATTAATTAATTAATTAATTAATTAATTTAATGTGATTTAATTTTGTGTAACTTTATAAAATTAAAAAAATTACAATTTATTAGCAGTAGTAAAAAACAATAAGCAATAAGTAATAAAAATTAGTTGAATGGTTCAATGATTCAATGGTTCAATTATAGTGAAAAAAGTATTATATTATTTTTAAATGATTTTCATAAACAAGCCATATGGTTTTACCACGTATTTTCTATCATTTCTTGAAATTAATTGAAATCAATTGAAATCTATTGAAATCTTTTGAAATCAAAAGGCTTACATGAGCGTTACACATCACTTGAAATAATTTTTTTTATTTTCTAAAAGAATAAGAATTAAAGTTTAAATTTAATTTATTGTAAAATTTTATAAATTTAGCTGTAACCAATAATATTCATGATTTTTGATTAAAATGTAAAATCATCACTAGGCTTCAAAATTTAATTAGAATTTTTATATTTAATAAAGTTTTTTCTTTTGGTAGTTTTGTTTTAAAAATTTGTTAGGTTAAAACAAAATAAAATTTTTTTATGCGGTTATTTCTTTGTTTTTCACTAACCATTAAAAAAAAATAAAATTTAGAGTTTTTTCATGTAACATGTTAAACATGGTTTGTTGAAAGAGTAACGAGTATATAATTAAAGCATATAAATGAATACAAAGTGGAATATAAAAGAAATTACTATTAAAATGGATAAAGGTAATATTAAAAGATGCATTGTTAAAAAAAAAAAGTATAAAGACTATTATAAAAATGTATTATTAAAACTTGCTGTTAATAAAAAATGGTTATTAATAAAAAAGTATTATTAAACATTTAGTTTTTAAATTCATAACATTTATATAGAAATAGTATAAAGAAAAAAAAAATATGTAAAAAAGGCACATTCACTCAATATTTATTGGATCTGTTTATTGTTATGATATCAAGTGTGGTGGTGGCATTATATTTTATACTAATACTAATGAAAACAATGAAACTTTAATAACTATTTAGTATAAAATATTAAAATATTGAATATTTCTACCTTTAAATTCATTCAATTTTATTAGTAAGAAACAGAGTGTGATCACTCTTCTTTACTCTTAGTAAATACTTTTTTTTTTTTCAAAATTAATTATTAAATAAATTAAATGACTATTTCTTTTTTTGGTAATGGATATATATATATTGACCAATGACTATCACGTATTTTAATATAAATGTTACACGAAAATAAAATGATGATTTATTATTTTATTCTATTTATTTTGATAAAATTAATCTGTAATTTTTTATATTAATTTAATTAATAAATATTTAATAAATTAGATTAAATTTAATTGCATTCATAAATATATAATTTTTATTATTTATATTGATAGATATATATTAAGATTATAATAAAATATATATTTAAATAAAGTTTTAATATTTTCTTTTTTTCTTTATAAAGGAAAAAAAATACTCATCATGAAAAATAAAAGGGTTAAGTTAACTTTAAATCTATTAATGGTTGCTACCTATATTGCTATGCGACTACCTTGGAACTATTTTATAAAATTACAGATTTATTTGTTATAAATGATTGAATGTCAAAATAAAGAATTCGCATAAAAATTTAACAAAAAAGAAATGATTTATTTCAATTATTTTATTATTTAATAATTTATTATAAAAATATTAAAAAAAGAAAAAGTGAGGAAGAAAAAGAGAAAATGACACAACTTTGAAACAAGCAACAACTTTTATAGAATATTATATAAAAAACACTTTATATTTAAAAGTTTATTAATATTTTCTTTAAAAAAAGATTGTAAAGTAGATTTATTGTTTCTTATAAAGTATGTTTATTTTTTAAAGTAGAAAATCTCTTTTCTAATAGGATTATTAAGGTTGTTTAAAAAAAGAATATTGATATGGATGATCCATAAAAAAATTTTTTTTTACTAAAATGTTAAAATGAATAATGAATAAAAGTAATAAATATAACAATTACTTTATATATAATTTATAGAGTGTAAAAGCTTTTAAAAATAAATGAATTACAAAATATGCTATAGTTTGGTACTAATGTCTTCTTCTTTTAAACTTTTTAAAATTAAATGTTTACTTTTTAATTTTAATTTTGATAAAAAAGTATATAATATTAATAATAAAAAGGAAAAAGGTTTTATAGCATAATATTAATATAATATTATAGATATTTTTTCAATACATTTTTTATTTTAATAGTAATATATATAAATGTAGGCATGTTGTTTTTTAAACATTATATATAAAAGTTGAAGGCTTACTCTTTTTTTTTTTTTTTTTAAATTAATAAAAATACTTTTTTTCTTTTTAAAAATGGTTCATTTTATGTAAAATATATTTAAAAGGTAGATAAAATTTAAAGATTATTATTACTATGTCTTTTCTATTTTTTTTAATTTTAACAATATTGTTGTAAACTGATACTCTCAATTGTTTAATATTCATTATTAATTATTTACTTATCCTAATATTATGTTCTACAACAACAGCAACAGAAAACAAAGCCTATTCAAAATATTATAATTTAAAAGCATTTACCAAAGAAAGATAAACTTTGTTTAATATTTTATTCCCAAGAAGAGATTTAAATACTTTTATGCTTTTTGAACATTAGGAATATGAAACACATTAATATTCAAATTTAAGTAATTAAAATACAATAATTATTAATACATTATTAATAATTAAATATATAAAATAATTAAATATATAAAATTTAATTAAAAACTACACGATTATAATGTAATAGCGATAATATTTGATATTATAAACAAATTATCCTAAAAAATAGTAATTAACTTATTTTAGACATAAATAATTTATTATATTCTTTAACATTAAATAAATGGAGTAAAAATGTATAAAGTTTTATTTTATATCTATTTTTATTACAATTATATTGATTAGATAAAGTATAATTTGTTCTACATAAAAACACTATAAAAACATACTCTTTTATACATTCTAAGTAATCATTTATAATTATTATTTGTAAATGATATAAATGTTTTAATTATAAAATGCTTTTTAATGCTTTTAATATATGTATGTGGGAAATAAAAACGATTATAAATTCTTGATAAATTTTTAATTACTTATTTTCTATTTCTTATATATATCATATTGATATTTTATTTAATCTTTTTTGTATTAAAAATTAAAAATTAATTACAGAAAATGTGAAAGTTTTTACTATTACAATATGCCATTTATTTAAATATCTATTTAATTATCCATTTATATTAATTGATTTAAATATTTATTTATTTATCTATTTATTTATCCATTTATATTAATTAATTTAAATATTTATTTATTTATCTATTTATTTATCCATTTATATTAATTAATTTAAATATTTATTTATTTATCTATTTATTTATCCATTTATATTAATTGATTTAAATATTTATTTATTTATCTATTTATTTATCCATTTATATTAATTGATTTAAATATTTATTTATTTATCTATTTAATTATCCATTTATATTAATTAATTTAAATATCTATTTATTTTTATTATTAACCTATTATAAAACATTTTCATTTTTATTTCTTAAAAAACCATCTATTTTATACAATTCTTCTTTTTATAATATACTTGGCTTCAACCATAATTTACTAAAAGTTTTTACCTTTTTTTCTATATCTGAAATATAGAAATGGTGGTTAATGAAAATTGCATTATTGTTGTACAAAATTTTATTCTGTCATAATGCCAATTTTAATAGTACCATTCTATCTACATTTTTATAGTTTATAAGATTATTTTAAATTTTTTTTTAAAACAATCTAATAATCTTAATACGAAATAGGATAAAACAGGTGTTACTTCGTCACAGTAAGCAGAATTCTATTTTTATAAAGTGCCTCAAAAATAAGCAGAAAAAAAAATTTTTTTTTGGCTTTTATGGCTGGCCAAGAAAAAAAAGTTTAATATTTTTAAATCAATACATTACAATACATTTTATAATGTAAATGTAATGTAATTTATTGTAGAGTATTATTAATTTACATGACAATGTAATATATTATATAATATATTAAATAATATATAAAATGGTAATTTCCATATATAATATAATATTAATATTTATTATTAATTTAATATTCTTTAATTTTAGTTATTATTATTAAAAGAGATTTAAATATTTTCCTTTATATATTATTATATACATTGTAATATAATACTTCATATATTAACAATATTTTCAATATAAATCAATGGAATAATAAAAAAAGATCGAATAAATATATATAATTATAATATAATTATAATATAAAATAATAATATAATATTTATTAATTTAATAAGAAAGAATAACACTTGTCATATATTAAAAATTTATTCTTTTTTTGTGAAAAATTATTTTAAAAATTATTTCATCATCATTTAAATTTTTTTTTTTTTTTTCATTTTAATATTGTAATTATTTTTTTTTATTAGTATATTTATTTTTTTTTTTTAAAAAAAAGAAAAAAGATAAATTCTATAAATATAACCACATTACCCTTTTTTTTTTCTTTTTTTCTTTTTTTAAAAAAAAATATAAAAAAATAATTAAAAAAAAAAAAAGTAAATATTCAATTTTTATTATTTAATATGCTATTTAAATAGAAAGAAAAGAAAGAATTATCCTTTTTGAAATATTTAAAATATCCAGAAAATAACAATTCAATTTAAAATATGATTCAATTTTGAAATTTGACTTTAAAACAATATCACTAATATTAACAATAAAATTAAATAAAAATTTCAAAATAATACCATGTATATAATGTAAAAAATATAACGTTTTAAAAGTAATATATTAAAAACTTTCCATTTAAAAAAAAAGCTGTAATGATAATTTTTAAATTTAATATTTTTTTAATAAATATAAATATATATTAAAATTAATTATTTGAAAAATATAAATGATAGTATTTAAAAAAGCTTTTTTTTTTCTTTAAGAAATATTGTTATGTAATAAATTTAGTAAACAATAACCATAAGTATACATAATATATAATAACAACAATAATAGTAAATGTAAAAACAAAATCAAAAATAAACTATATAAATCTTAACAAAAAATACTTCAGAAATACCTATTCTAATAAAATTTCACAAAAGAATCATACTATTGATATTATTTTTTATATTTTTTTTATATAAAATATAATTAATTTGTAGAAAAAAAAAATTACCAATTCTATATATTTAAAGATGAAATAATTATTAAAATATCTTTTTTTATTTTATATGCTTTTTATAAAATTATTTAGTTTAAAAAAAAAAAAAAAAAATTAAATTATTGTTTTGTATATGAACATGGTAGTAATATAACAGGATTGTTTTAAAAGGTATAGATATAAATATATTTTATATAATTTATAAATTTTAAATATTATATACTAAATAGTTAATTCTATAATAAATTGAATTAAATTTAAATTTTCACACAGTTGTGTTATATTAAAACCGTGAGTCGAATTCTGTATAATAATAAATATATCATATATTTAATTTCTGTTTTTTTTTTATTTTTTTATTTTTACCCACTTTATTATTTTAAAATAATATTTAATTTAATTATTAAAGTGAGTATATAAAAATAAATAACAAAAAAAAAAAAAAAAAAAACGATACATGTATAAATGTATATGATATAAGAAAACTTAAAAATAATACCTAATTAAAAAGTCTCCCAAGTAAGACATATTTTATATACAAGAGTTAATGAATAAACCAAATTTAAAAGTAGTAGTTTTATTTGGTGCTTGCATAATACTAGCAAAATATCACTCAGATAATACTAGTAATTTCATATCAAATATAAAAAATATTAACATTCAATTAATTCAGGATTATTATAAAAATCCACCAATAGAAGATTTAGAAGTTATTACAAATATAATTGAGAAAATTATAGTAAAACTTCCATCTAGAAAAGCATTATTATACGGAATATTATCATTCTTTTTTATCTTGAGCTATTTTCAATATTTCCTTATTTTTTTAGATATATCTAAAGAGAAAATGCTTCAACTATTTCCTTTTAAGCAATTAGTCAATAGCAATAGTTTAGATATTTCCTTAAAACAAATTACAAATTCATTAAGTTTATTGACACAACGTCAAAAACTTATCAATTCTATTTCTAATTCAAATGTAAAATGGATAAATAACATTAGAACCTATAATACCAAGGTTAATCAAGAAAAGGCTATTAGTAGTATTGCTGATTACATTAAAGAACATAAATGTAAAAATATTGTCGTTCTTAGTGGTGCTGGTATATCTACCAATGCCAATATACCTGATTTTAGATCTCCTGGTACTGGTTTATACAGTAATTTATCAAAATATAATCTTCCTTCCCCACAATCCATATTTGATATTGTATATTATAGACATAATCCAAATCCTTTCTGTCATATCGCAAAGGATCATTATACCAAAGATTATAAGTGAGTTTAAAACCTAAATATATATGATATCTTTAAAAAAAAATAATATATAAGGTGTAATTCTATATATATATATATATTAGAATTTTGAATTATAATTTATATAAAGAAAAAAAATTGAATTATTATTAGAAAGGATGGGTTTTTTAATGGATGATATTATCGATAGAATATCTATTTTAAGTGATTAAATTGTTGTTTATTATTGAATAAAATAAAACTAAATAAAATATTAATTATATATATATATATATGAATATTTACAAAAATAGGCCTACTTTAACGCATTATTTCATACGTCTTTTAGCTGAACGTGGCTTACTTTTAAGAAATTTCACCCAAAATATTGATGGCTTAGAAGAAAAAGCTGGACTTCCTGAAAAATATATCATTCATGCCCATGGTACTTATAAAACCGCACATTGTGTCGGTAATGAATTAGGTTGTGGTTGTGGTAAAGAATACTCACAAGAATGGTTCAAGGAAAAAATGCTTAAAATGAAAAAGCCAATTTGTCCTGTTTGTAGAGGTTATGTAAAGCCAGATATTGTCTTCTTTGGTGAAGAATTACCAATATCATTTTGGTTTGGTTTACAAGATGATATACCTAAATGTGATTTAATGATTATCATGGGTACATCATTACAAGTAAGTAGGAGTAACATTTAAAATAAATTGAATTAATTATATCATAGATATTAATAAGAATGTAAATATATTTCTTTCTTTTTTTTTTCAAAATATATTAATAGGTTCATCCATTTGCCTCAATACCTGATCAAGTAAATTTAAATGTCCCAAGATTATTAATTAACAAAACTGCTGTTGGTCCATTCAAAGAATTTGCATTATTACCAAAGAAAAATCAAGGAAGAGATTATGCATATTTGGGTAACTGTGATGATGGTTGTATGGAATTAGCAAAAGCATTAGGTTTAGATAAAGAATTGATGGAACTTTATGAAAATGGAAGAAAATAAATGTCAATATCAAACAAACATGAAATGATAATTTAATATCTATTTCTATATATATATTTTATTTGTAAAAAAAAAAAAAATATTAATATCAAATTATATATTTACTTTTTTTTTTTTTTTTTCCCTCCCTCTACTCTTAATAAAAACAATATTTTTATTATAATCAACAATTCTATATCAATAATAATAACAAATAATAAATAATAATAATAATAATAAATAAATAAATAAAAAAAAAAAAAATTAAAAATAATATAACCAATATTGAACTATTCAAATTAAATATATATATATAAACTATAGTAAACTAATAAAAAATGCCAATATTAATAAAAGAAATCATTCAATTTTAAAACTCAAAGAAAAATGGGAATTTTTTAAATATTAAAGTTTTTCCTTTTTTATTATTATTATTATTAATAGATGGATTAATTCTTATATATATATAAAAAAAAAAAGTTGGTGTAGAAAAAGCAAAGTTTTTAAAGCTATTTGAAAGGATTTATTTATTATTATTTCATGAAAAATTTTGTTACCAGAAAACTTTAATAAAGTCGTGAGAAGTTTAGGTATAAAAAAGAATTAAGAATTACATTAATGCAATTCTAAATTCACACCTTTATTAAATGAAATTAGTTTTTAAAATTATGAAATTTATTTTTATCCAATAATTTTATTTTTGAATTTAAAGTTTACTATAAAAACTTTAAATAAAAAGGCAAAAAAAAAAAAAAAAAAAAAAAAAGGCAAAAAAAAAAAAATTAAATAGTATTCTGGGGAAAGAGAGAAACTTTATGCATTAAAAAAAAAAAAAAAATAGTAATTGCATTTCTTAATAATTTATGCCACTTTGACCATTATAAAAAAAAATATTTTTATTATTATTTTAATTAAATGTTTGTTGAAGTCCTTATTAAATAAGAAAATAAGAATTGATATAAAGTAATTATTTTGTTTTATGGTGGATAAAAAATTAAATAAAAAGAAAAAAATAATTATTGATAATTTGACGATTTTTTTTTTCTTTTTAATAAAATATTATTAAAAAAAAAAAAACTTTAATAATTAAAAATATAAATATATATAATAATTGATTCAATTTGTGTCATTCTATCAAAAGTAATACTAAAAGAAAAAAAGTTTTACTCTAACGAATCTATTTTATAATTGTTCAACATTTTAAATGAAAATATATTAATAAATATTGTAAATTAAATGAGTTATATTAAATATAAAAAACATAATAATAATAATAATAATAAACATAATAATAAAAATTATTAGAGTAATAATAATAATAATAATAATAATAATAATAATAATAATAATAATAATAATAATAATAATAATAATAATAATAATAATAATAATAATAATAATAATAATAATAATAATAATAATAATAATAATAATAATAATAATAAAATTAAACATAATAAAACTATAATAGCAACAACAACAAGAATAACCCTTTTCAAAATTTAATTATATTTTTGTAGGCTCTATTATTGTTGTCAATTGGTATTTTAAATCTATATAATATATTATTGAATCTATCTATCAATATTTTTTTTAAACTTTTAGAAAAAGTATTATAAAGTATAATAATAATAATAATAATAATAATAATAATAATAATAGATAGATAGATAGATAGATAGATAAATAGATATAAAACTGGAAATAAATATTTTAAATATTAAGAATTATATGATATGTAATGGTGAAAAAGTATTTTTAAAAACTAAATATGGAAGTATCCAGTCATAAATTAACAAAAAAATTTAGTAGATCAGAACATCATTTTGAAAATGAAGAAGAAAATAATAAAAATTTTTTACTTTCATGTAAAAGTGGAAATCAATCTTTAATGAAAAGATATTTATCGCATATCACGAGTATTAATGTAAAGGAAAAGGAAACAGGAAATACAGCACTTCATTTAGCATGCATTAATGGTCATGAAAAATTGGCTCAGTTACTCATTAAAAATGGTATTGATATTGATGAAAAAAATAATGAAGGGTTTGTTGCTCTTTACTATGCCATCTATAATGGATTAGTGAGTACGGTAAAAGTATTATTAAATCATGAATCGTACATGGAATGTCTCGATAAATACGGAAATTCTATTTTACATATTGCATGTGAATTGGGATACATTGACATTGTAAAACAATTATTGGAAAAAAAGGTACTAAATAATCATAAAAATAATAATTTTAAAACTCCTTTTCACATTGCTTGTCAAAAGGGGTTTATTCATATTATCGAACTTATGTTACAACGTCATGATATATTGATTGACGATATTGATAGGGATGGGAAAACAGCGTTAATTTTAGTCTGTGAAAATAATCATTTTGATATTGTAAAACTGTTACTAAAAAGTAATTGTAATATATATATAAGAGATAATGCAGGGAAATCGGCCATTTATTATGCTTGTCAAGTCAATAATACGGATATGATCAAGGCATTAATTCATGCAAATGCTGATATTATGCAATATGATAATGATACGGTATATCCATTACATTTAGCATGTATGAATGGAAATCTAGAAATTGTAAAAATGTTTGTGGAATTGTTAAATGCCGATATGGAATGTAGAGATAACCATGGTTATACGCCACTCTATGCTGCTTATATTAATCAACAAAGTAGTGTGATAAAATATCTTATTTCAAAAGGATGTAATGTCGATTCTCAAAATAATGATGGGGTGGCCATTCTTCATTATTGTTGTATGATTGATTGTTTAGATTCTTTAAAGGCAAATAATAATGATGATGTCGTCATTGCAGCGACTAAAAAACGTCGAAAAGAAAGGATGACCTCTTTTAGAAGTTATGCTTTAGAGGATACCCTTTACTGTTCTATCGAAGAATTATCTAATTTTGTAAAGACTTCGTCTGTCCCGAGTGTAGCTTCAAACGATACCCCTTCTAAAAAAAGGGGTACTAATACTACTGCCAATAATAAAAAGAATATGGAAAGATCATCATCATCATCTTCTTCAGGTTCATTAAAAAGAGAAAAAAGTATGGAACAGAAAAAATCATTAAAAAGTGCAACACTTCGTTCCCGAATGAGTTTAAAACATCTTCTTTCAAAATCATCAGGAAAAATTGGAAATAAAGAGGAGACATCAAAAATAGTTTTGGATGAATTGAAAAGGAATAATGAAAATAATTTAAAAAATCATAAAAAATCAAAAAGTGAATACCTTCCAAATGAAAATATTAATAAAAGAAGAAATAATAAGGAAAAAGGGGAGGAGGACGAGGAAGATGAAGGATTGAAAAAAGGAAAATCATTTTATTTTAGTTTTAATCGTAAAAGTAAAAATGAAGTGAATAATACTTCCTTGAAAGAAAAAAATAAATTGTCTATAAAGAAGAAAGAGAATGATAAAAATGAAATAACAAATACCATTTCTGACCCAAAGGAAAATGAAAAGAAAAATAGGACTAAAAGTTTGTCAAACATTAAAAAAAATAAAATCAACGATTCTCAGTCAAGTATTTTACTTCATGGGACAAGAAGTCTTTTAGGTAGCCTTGATTCTTTTCTTTCAACAACTAGTAGTACCAACAATGTTGCTACCATCAATAATAAAAATTTATATTTTAGTAGTGAAATGGAATATATAGAAATTTTATTGGATAATAATGCAAATATTAATATTCGAGACAATGATGGGAATACACCTTTAATGATTGCTTGTGCTTTTCGAAGAATAGAACAAATCAATTTATTATTAAAACGTGGGGCTAAAACAGATGTTTTAAATAATGAAGGGATTACCCCATTGGATTTTCTTTGTTTTGACAAAGAATTGGGAATACGAAAAGAAGGAATCAATATATATAATTCAAGTCGGTATGAAAATTATGTTCCATATCTATTACAAAAGGATACCTCTTTATCAAACGCAAGTAATAAAAATTATAAATATACACCACTTCACCTGGCATGTTATAATAATAATTTAGAAATGATTAAATTCCTATTGGAAAAAGGTCAAAGTATTAATGCAACGGATTGTAATTTAAATACCTCCTTTCATATATTATGTAAAAAGGGATATAGTAATATACTAAAAGAATTATTTGAAATGAAACTAAATATTAATGTTAATGCTCAAAATGTCATTGGTAAAACAGGAATACATTATGCCTGTCAAAATCAAGATGTCATCACCATTAAATTATTATTGGAACATCATGTTAATTTACAGCTAGCGGATAGTCATGGTAATACACCATTGCACGTTGCTTGCTCCATTAATAATTATGAAGTTATTGATTTACTTCTTAATCATATCATATCTGAATTTAGTAATAATTCCCTTCAAGTATCATCCACTGCCACCTCCACCGAAACTACAAAAAAAAGTGAACCCATCACCAATGAAATGGAAATTATTAATTGTTTTAACGAAAAGGATGAAACTCCGATTTTTTTAGCATTAAAGAATGATCATATAAAAATTGTTAATAAATTACTTCACCTTCATAATATCAATATCTCCTTTAGGGATAAAGAAAATGAAAATACCTTGTTACATTTAGCTTGTGAAAAAGAAATTGTTAGTACAGCTCAAAATTTACTATGGCTTTCCATGGACCCCAACGTTCAAAATAAAGAGGGAAATACACCACTTCATATTGCATGTCAAAAAAGTAGTTTAGATCTTATTAATGTTCTTCTCAATTTTAAAAATCTAAATGTAAACTTACAAAATAAAGATATGGAAACACCGATTCATATCGCATGTAATCATAAATCAGAGGATTTATGCCTATTCCTATTGGATCGAAATGCGCAATTAGATTTAGAGGATAAACATGGGCATACTTCCTTTTTCATTGCGTGTAAACAAGGACTCAATAAAGTTGTTAAGAAAATGTTAAAATCAGGAGTAGATGTTCATAGAACCGATAAAAATGGCTATACCGCTTTACATCTTGCTTGTGCGTATGATCGAGCTCAGATTGTTAAGATGCTACTAGATTATAATGCAAATATAAACTTTCAAAATCCTTCCACCACCGTTTCTCCATATGACATTATTATGGAATCCCAAAATAAAATCATAATGAATTTAATAGATAATAAAAAGGAAGTCAAATTAAAACGTCCAGCGTCAATGAGTAATCCAAAAAATCCAAATAAATCGTACAATGATTATAAATCGGAAGCGTTACTTTTCATGTTTGGGTCGAATAACCTATCGGCAGTTCCAAAACCAAAACTTAAAAATAGTAAAAGTGATTCGCGTTTGAAACATCATCTAGAAACTAATGATAATCAAAATATTGAAGAGGTCACCTCACCTCTTCATAAAGCATGTGAAAAAGGTTTTGAATTGAAGGTGAAGGTCTACCTGGATTACGGAGATGATATTAATTTAATTGATGATTTTGATAATACTCCCCTTCATTATGCCTGCACCTACAATAGAATAAATATTACAAAAATTCTTCTTCAATCCCCAAAAATTAATGTGGATATTAAATGTTGTCAAAGTCGTATCACGCCATTTCTCTGTGCCGCCTACACTAAAAATATAGAAATGATGACTATTCTATTAGAACATGGGGCAAACATTAATGCCTGTGATAGTAATGGTGCCTCCGTTTTATTTAATTTATGTAAAGATGAAAATAAAGAGGTGTACAAGTATCTCTTGGATCATCATATTAGTGTAAAAATTCAGGATAAATCAGGCATGACAATTCTTCATCAAATTGCCGTCACAAATAAAAAGGAATTAGCTGAATTAATTATTAATTATGACCGTAGTATTATTGATTATCAAGATATTTATGGTAAAACAGCGCTTCACTATTGTGCTATAAATAACTATAAGGAGATTATGAAAATGTTAATAGAGAATAATGCCAATATTAAAATAAAGGATAAAAAAAATAATAATGTCGTGGATTATTTAATAGATAATGATAATTATACCGAGGATATAAAACAATTAATTAAATCTCTTGAACATTCTGACTTGAAAGGTAAGTTTAAATATGGAAAGAAAAAAAATATTTATATATATTTATATATACATTTATTATTATTCTATTTATTATTCTGTTATTTCATAACTAAAATTTTTATTATCTCTATTATTATTATATAATTATAAATTATTAATAATATTATTATTTATTATATATATTGCTATTGTTATTATTATATATATATATATATATAATTGAAAATTATTAATAATCTTATTAAAATTTTTGTTTTACCTTTTTTCTATTAATTAACTATATTACATATTAACATATATAAATATTATTTATTATCTATCTTTTATTTTTATCACTCTATTCCATATTTTTTTTTCCATTGGCTACTAAACGAAATGGTTAAATTTATATCATGCATTTAGATTTTAATTTTCATTCTAACCAGTTAATCAAAGCATGTAAAAAAGGAGATTATGAATGGGTGAAACAATGTCTTGAACAATTAGGCGATAATATATATTATGTAGATGAATCAGGTAGAATTGCTCTTCATTATGCCTGTGAAAGTGGAAATATCGATATTGTAAAATTATTATTGGAAAAAGGGTCATGCATCAATATTTATGACAATAAATTCTTTACTCCCTTATATTTAGCAAGTTTTAATGGATATTATGATATATCCAAATTATTATTGGAGAGAGGAGCCTCGTCTAATAATATTGATTATAAAACGTTTAAAAAAATTGAAAGATTACAAGAAAATTCCAATAAAAAGAATATTTCATCTTCTATGGAAAAATTTAGTGATATTGAGGAATACTTGAAATACCGAGCTAAAAATAATACTTTAGAGAATACCAAAACCAAAAGTAAGGAGATCCAAAAACAAAAAGTGGAAGATAAAAGTTATTTAAGATTATCAAGTACTCCTTTAATATCCGCTATATTAAATGGTCAAAATGATATTGTTGAGGAATTAATAAAAAATGGTACTAATATTAATGAAAAAGATGAACAGGATTTAAATCCCTTTTATTATGCTTGTTCTATTAATAATGAAAGGGCGATTCATCTTTTAATTGAAAAAAAGGTTGAAATAGAAAATTATTGTGATCCATTGAAAACGTCTGTGATGCATTTTGCCTGTAAATATGGTAATGTTGAATTAGCTGAAAGAATTATAGATTGCTATGCTATGTTTCAAGGAAATATAAGTCAAAGTAGTATATATTTATCACGTTCACATTCAAGAGAATTAAGCTTTGAAAGGTATTGTGGAGTTAATGAATTTAATAAACCTAATATGTTTGGAGTGACACCATTTCATTGGGCCTGTCTATACGGTAAAAGAGATATTATTAAACTATTTAAAAATGGAGGTATTAATATCTTTATCGAAAAAGATATTAATGGTAGTAATGCACTTCATCATGTTTGTAGTAGTGGTAATACAGAATCCGTAAGATTAATATTGAAATATATAAAATTGTATAATACAAAAGTTATTCTTGATCAAGATTCCTATATTAATATAAATGAAATTAATGGTAATGGGGATAGTGCTCTTCATATTTCTGTAAGAATCGGGAATGAAGATATTGTAAAACTTTTAATTGATAATGGAATCAATCAAACCATACTAAATAGTAATAATCAAACTGCAAAACAATATGCAGAATCTATTAAACAACATAACAAAAAAATACTAGAATTATTAAATTAAGATCTAAAATAAAATATTATATATATGTATCATTATCATTTTTTTTATTTTTAACATTATTCATAGTTTTTTTTTTTTTTATTTTTACTTTTTTTAAAAAAGTCTTTTTTTTTTTTTGCTTTTGTTTTTTATTATTAAAAGTTTTATTAAAAAAATATAAAAATTACTATTACTATCGTATGTCTTTTATATCCTTTTTTTATTTAATTATACCCCCAAACTTGCTTTAAATGTAGAATACCTCAAAGTACATAATTAATTTGTAAATTATATTTAAAATTTATATTAAATTTTTTATTATCTAATTTCAATAATAATAATAATAAAAAAACCAATAAATAATAATTATTTTTATTTTTATTATTATTATTTTTTTTTTATTATTAAATATATATAATTTAAAAAAAAAAAAAAGTTTAAAAGTATTAAAATATAATAAAATAAATATGAGTAAATTAAATATTGTTATAACAGATGCTTCTACTGTTATCTGTAATAATGACATTTCATTAGATGTTTTTAAACAATATGGTAATTTAACTTTAATTGATTATACCGAACCAACTGACGTTGCTGAAGCTATTAAAGATGCTGATATTGTTTTATGTAATAAAACCCCATTAACCGCAGAAAATATGAAAGATGCTAAAAAGTTAAAATTTGTTGGTATATTAGCCACCGGTTATAATAATATTGATATTAATTATGCCAAGTCTCGTGGTATAACTGTATGTAATGCAGGTGGTTATTCCACTAATTCTGTTGCTCAACATACTTTTGCTTTATTATTAGAATTAATTAACAAGGTTGCTATTTATAATAAGGAAGTTAATGAAGGAAGATGGATGAACAATAAAATTTTCACCTTCTTTGATCATGAAATTATTGAACTTGCTGGTAAAACTATGGGTTTAGTTGGTTGTGGTAATATTGGAATTAATGTTGCAAAGATTGCTAATGCATTCAATATGAAGGTTCTTGTTCATACTAGAAGTGGAGGTAAGGATACTGATCTTGTTAAATATGTTGATTTAGATACCATTTTAAAGGAATCTGATATTGTTTCCTTACATTGTCCACTCAATGAACAATCAAAGAATTTATTTAATGATGATACATTTGCTAAAATGAAGGATGGTGCTTACTTTATTAATACTGCAAGAGGTCCAATTGTTAACGAATTAGCTTTAAAGAAAGCTTTAGAATCAGGAAAATTAAAGGGTGCTGCCATTGATGTTCTTGAAGTTGAACCAATGAAAAAAGATTCACCACTTTTAAATGTAAAGAATTTAATTATTACACCACATGTTGCTTGGGCTCCAAAAGAAACTAGACAACGCTTAGTTGATCTTGTAGCTGATAATGTTAAATGTTATTTAGAAGGAAAACCACAAAACGTTATTGTTTAAATGACTGTTTAATTTTTAATAATTAAATTTAATTTTAAATATACAATACTATTGATTTTTAATTAAATAATTACTTTATTAATTTACACATAAATGAAAATAAACTCTATTAAAAGAAAAATAAACAAATCAACACAAATAATATAAAAGTAATTAATTGTAAATCGAGAATTTTATTGTTTATGTGTTTTTTTTTTTTTTTTACATTTAATTTACATTTATTTTTTTTTTTAAATAAGAATTAATAAATTAAAACATTTTAAAAAGAGTATTATTTTATTATTAGTTTATTTAAAATCAACTAAAACTTCCTTGACATTGCTTTTACTAAGAATAAAGTGAATTTGTTTTGCTTCTCTGTCATATATCTTTTTATGAAATAAAAAAAAAAAAAAAAGGATGAATAGTTCATTAGTTTCACGTTTATTTATTTTTTTTTATTACTTCAATTATACTATTAGATAATAATTACTTCGTAACAAGGTAAATTCTTTCCTTCATAGTCACTACGAACATAACCAGTAATTTCTGGGTTTTGTTCAATATATTTAGTCATAGCTGGGTAAACTATTATATTTATCAAGTATTTATAATATTTTTAATAGGTTAAAAGACTTTATTTCTTTATACCAATCAATCTCTATATTTATTCCTTTATTATTAAGTTACCTCTCATTGGAGCGGTCATAAATGAAATACTTTGTAACATTTTAATACTGCTCATTTGATGGTAACCATGAATAGCTTCTTCTTGTTCTTCAATTTCAATTATTTCAAGTTCTAATTCTTTAAGTTTTGATAAGGTTTCTTCATTTGGATTCTTAATAATGGCACCAATAAAGGTACGTAATTTATCTATGTTATCGTAATGGTAATATTAATAAGTATGAATGTCATGTATTATATTATTATTATTATTTTTATTATTATTATTATTAGTTGTTGTTGTTGTTTTATATTACTTACCAGCAGGAACTTTTTGAAGATCGTCATAATATAATCCACAATATAAAACATCAATTTTAGCTTCAGTTAATTTTTTTTCTAATTCTTGAAATGATTTACCAGTGTTTTGATATGGTCCTATTATTATTATTATTATTATTATTATTATTATTATTATTATTATTATTATTATTATTATTATTATTATTATTATTATTATGTTTATTATTATTATTATTATTATTATTATTATTATTATTATGTTTATTATTATTATTATTATTATTATTATTATGTTTATTATTATTATTATTATTATTATTATTATTATTATTATTATTATTATTATTATTCTTTTTTTTTTTTTAAAAAAAGAATACAAGTAATTTTAAGTCTAAATATGTACTTTATAAAAAAAAAAAAAAACTATTTATTATATCTTTATTTTTTTTTATCATTTTTCAAATTAAATATTTAAGTAAATCAAAATACAAACCTCTAAATCTTACACCAGCAATGGTCATTTTTGGAGTTTTGTCTCTTTTAACAATGATTTTTGAAAAAAAGCCGATATCATGTAATAAATAACCAACAATGGCACAAAGAACAAAGAAAATTGAATTAATTACTAAAGCCATTTCTTCTTTTATATTGAAATATTGTTTCTTTTCTTTTTTTATATAAAAAAACTATGAATATTCCTTTGGGGATTTTTCTTTTTTTTTTTTTTTCTGGTATTTTGAAAATAAAAATAAAGAGAAGGAAGAAAAAAAATGAATTTTTCTTTTTACTTTTTATATATCACCCATCAATACTTTGCCACCACCACTTAACATTTTAATTTATAAAATAATTTAATTTAGGAAACTTAAAAAATTAAAATTAGTTCCATTCTCCCTTCTAAACGAATTCTTTTTTTTTTTTTTTTTTTATTTTTATTTTTATTTTTGAATTGTATCTTCTTATTATTCTCTACATAAATGAAAGAAAAAAATGAAAATAAATAAATAATAATAATAATAATAAAAAAAGAAAAACAATTATATATATAAATATAATTGAAAGTATTATAAAAACATTTTTATTATTATTAATCAATTAATTAAATATATACAAAGATTACAAAGATTATGAATATGAATAGATTATAACTAAAAAAGTCCTGATAAATAAATAATCATGAATATACAAAATATATATTATATAATTTTATATATGAAAAGAATAAAATAAAATAGTATGATATATCATTTTTATGGAAAAGGTTTGGTTTGTAAAAGATTTTTTATACTTTTTCTAACTTATAGATTGTATTTTTTTAGGATATTTTCTTTTGTATTTTAAACAATTCGTTATTGCATTTTCTAATTCTTGCATTCTAAATGTTTCATCTCTTTGTAATTCCTCAATTTCATCTTCTTTTGATTGAATAATTTCATCTTTATATTTAATTTTTTCTTCTAATTTTACAACTTGTTTTTCCAAATTTTCAATGGTTTGCTTATAACCTTTAACGGTTGATTGAACTTCATTAAGTTCGTGATTTAATTTATCTTCATTCTCTTTATGTTGTTTGATCTCATTTTCATTTGTAATTATCTTATTATTTAATTCTTCAATCATTTTTTTTAGTTTTTTATTTTCTGATTGTAAGTCATCGATTTCATGATTCTTTTCTTCTAACTTTTCATTTATTATGGAAATTTCTTTTTTAGATTTATCTAAATTTTGTTGTTCATTATCAATTTGTTTTTTGTAATATTCAACTTGAGCATCATGTGCTTTACTATTAATTTCCTATTGATATTGATAGATTAAATAAAAATAAAAATTATATATATATATATATATAAATATTAAATTTCTATATTTCTCACTTTTTTTTTTTTTTCTAAAAAAATACATAATGATAAATGTAATAAAGGTATAAGTATAGATATATTATCATTATTATAATACTAATACTAATACTAATACTAATACTAATACTAATACTAATACTAATACTAATACTAATACTAATACTAATACTAATACTAATACTAAATAATACTAATACTAAATACTAATACTAAATATAATATAATACTAATACTAAATAAATAAATAAAAATACTAATACTAATACTAATACTAATACTAATACTAATACTAATACTAATACTAATACTAAACTAATACTAATACTAATACTAATACTAATACTAATACTAATACTAATACTAATACTAATACTAATACTAATACTAATACTAATACTAATACTAATACTAATACTAATACTAATACTAATAATACTAATACTAATACTAATAATACTAATATAAACTAATACTAATACTAATTACTAATACTAATACTAATACTAATACTAATACTAATACTAATACTAATACTAATACTAATACTAATACTAATACTAATACTAATACTAATACTAATACTAATACTAATTACTAATACTAATACTAATACTAATACTAATACTAATACTAATACTAATACTAATACTAATACTAATACTAATACTACTACTACTAATACTAATGATATATTATATCAATAATACTACTAATAACAATAATAAGAAAATGTCATTTTTATTAAAGTACCTCTTTTTTCTTAAATGAGTCGGTAATTTGATCTAGATCCTTTTGATGTTGAATTTTATGTAGAGATATTTTTTCTTTAAGTTCATCTATTTCCTTTTTATATATATCAATATAAGTAAATAATAGTTATATAAAACTATATGTTATATATATATTATATACATATATATACATACTTTATATATAGATGTTTTTTCAATTTTCAATCTTTGAATTTGGTCTTCATATATTTTTTCTTTATTTAAATAATCCGTTTGTAAATTACTTTTTAAATCAACAATACGTTGTTTGTACGTATCATCTTGTTCTTTTATTTGTAATGAGTTTTGTTCTTTTATAGTTTCAATTTGTTGATCATAACCTTCTTTGACTTTTTGTATTTTTTCTATTTTTTTTTTTTTTTTTTTTTTTGAAATAAAGTTATTAAATTATGTTAATAATCAATAATATAATATATATGCTTTTTTTTTAAAAATAAAAAAAAACCCAACCTTCATATTCTTTAATTTGTTGTTTTAATTCATTATTTTCTTTTTTTGAATATTCAATTTTTACTTCTAATTCACTAACTTCTTTATTTTTACAAAGAATATTATAATTTAAATCGGATAATTTGTTATTATTAAGTTCATTAATTCGCATTACATTCTAGGTTAAAAAAGTATGAAACGATTTATATATAAAATTATATGAAATAAAAAAAAATTAGATAATCAATTAATTAAATAATATTCATTACAAGTATTATTCTAAAAAAATTTTTCATATAGAATTATAAAATGGAATAATACTTCTTTTTCAGTTACTAAACTCATTTGCATTTTCTTTAACTTTTCTCTAAAATCATTTCGTTCATTAATTAATATTTGCTCTATTTTTAGTTTTTCTGCTTCTAATTTTCTATATTTATCTTTTAATAAATTTAAGGAATCCTGACTGTGAAGAATTTCTTCACTTGCTTTTGAAAGTTTTGTTGTTAAAGAGAGTTGGGTTTCTTCTGACATTGACAATTTATTAGATAAATGTTGAATTGTTTCATTATGAGATTTTGTTAGGGATTCAATTGTTGTTGAAAGTTCATTTGAATATTTAGATTGATTTATACTATCTCTATTCTTTTCAATTGAACTATCTATTTATTTTATTGGGTTAATGAAAATAGTCATAATTTATATAGTTTGATGATAATGTTAAAAATAGTGTTAATAATTTGAAATATTAAATTTTAAAAATATAGAAAAAAAGGAAAAATATTTATTAATATCTATTTATTTACTTATTGATCTCATTATATCATCTGAAATATCATTGCCAGAAATTTCTAAATTGACAATAGACTTATTATTAATTAACATTTCTGAAAATTCTCTCCCTCCAATTAAACCAAGACTATTCCATCTTAAATCTAATTTTCGCATTAAATTTAATTATATTATTATTATATATATATATGTATTTTTTTAATTAGGATTATAAAGAATGGTGAAAAAAAAAAGTTTTTTTTTTTTTTATTTATATACCTATAGATAATAATGTTTTATTAAATTTTAATGCATTTGCTATAATTTGACCACCTTTTGGACTTATTTTATTGTTTCTTAAATCAATATGTAATAATGATTTATTCATTGCTATTCCATCAGCTAAAGCTTTTATTCCATTATTCCATATTCCAATACAATTCCATTCTAATATTAATCTTTTTTATATTTATATTCATAAAGTAAATTGTTAAAAGTATATATATATATATATATATGTATATTTTGAAAGATAATTAATATATTATTAAATAATTTGTTTTTATAAAAGCATATATAGATAGAATACTTACTCTTTTATTGAATTATTTATTTTTAGCATTTGACCTAATGCAATTGTACCATCGGCTCTTTTTTAAAATATATATTATATAATTATTTGAGTACTGCAAGTTCTTTTTCTTTATTTTATGAATATTTATAATAATTATTACCTGATATTATTTCCGCTTAAATCTAAAACCTCAATAGATTTATTATTCTTTAATACATTTGACAGTATTATTGTTCCTATGTAAAAAATATAAAAAATAATATAATATTTTGTTTTGTTTAAGTAATACATATAAAAGTGATATAAAAACTGAATATATTTAAAAATACAAACCATCATCACTTAGAAAGGTATCTGATAATATCAATTTTTTTATAAATCTATCATTGACAAGAGAAAATGCTAATGCTTTAAAATTCTTTATATTTATTATTATAACTATTAATTAAAGGTCAAATAAAAAAAAATTAAAAAGAAAATAGAACGCTTTATACGGATAGATAATATACATTTAAAGTTGTACTGATTGAACTTAAGTCAAGGGTATCAGTTATGGTATTACCATTTTTTCCTTTATATCTATCTTTATTATTTATCTTATTTAATATTAATTTTGTTGGTTCACAACCTATTTTTTGACAATTCAGAATATAATTTTGACATAATACTTCCATTTTATTATATCTATCTATCTATCTCTCTTTTATATTTTAATAATGTTTTCAAGACCTAAAAAATAGGTTGAATGACAATAATACTAAGAATATTTCAATCGTTTTTTTATATTATAAAAAAATAAAAAAATAAAAAAAATATTTATAATTGTTATTATTTCCTTTTTTTTTTTTTAAATTAAATGTTGTGTATACTATAGAAAAAAATATTATTTAAACTTTTAAATGTGAGCAGCACTTTTTTCTGTTATCCACCAGTAAAATAAAAATACTTTAATAAATTGAAGCTTTGTTAGATTTTAAACTTTTTAATGTTTATTAATGTCGAAAATTATAAAGAAAAACAAAACAGAAGAATAAATAATAAAATTTAGGTTTGTAAGAATTACTGGTAAGAAAGCTTTTTATATTTAATATGTAATTTTAAATTATAGTTTTTTAATTATTTTTTAATTATAAAATGAAAAATGAATAATAAAAAAAAATATTCGGAGTTTTAATAGCAAAGAAAAAAAATTGTTTTTTTAAATATCATTAAAAAATATTTAAATTTTATTAATATTAAATGTTAATAAAAAGATGATACTCATATTATTAAGTAATTTAAAGAATGCCATATTAAATTGTTAAAAAAAGATGTTAATATAAAAACAACAATGAACCACTTTTACAAACTATTGAAATAAAAAAATTTTGTCTTTACATATAATAATTGAATTACTACTTTGTTCTATTTCTTTTTTTTTATTTAGAAAATGATGTATAAATATAAATGAATAGTAAATATATAACCACCTTTATTCTTATTTTCTATTAAATAAAGAATTTTTTTTTTTTTTTTTCAATTAACCAAGCTTTTTGGTAGGAAAAAAATGTTCTCTGGTAAAGTAAAGAATGTTTAATTTTTAATATTTAATAAAATTTATATTAAAATATTATTTATGATTGGATAATCCATGCAATGATTAAAAGGTAAAAAAATATTTTATTATAGGAAATTTTTTTTTTTTTTTTTTAATATTAAAATTTTCGATAAAAAAAAAAGAAACATTAAGAAATAAAGGAAAATGGAAATTCAAGGTGAAGACGATTATTTTGTTAAAAATACTCCACCAAAAAATATCGAGGAAGTAGAAAAAAAAACTAAAGAATTTTTAAATTTCCAAATTGAAAAGGATAGACGTGTTGTTCTTGTTACTGTATGTTATTCATTAACAAATAAAAATGACTTGAAATTAAAACATATAAAATTTTTAAATAAAACCAAAAAAAATTAAATATATTTTATTCATTGTTTATTATTTCTAATAGTCTGGTGGAACAACAGTACCACTTGAAAACCAAACTGTCAGATTTGTTGATAATTTTAGTGCAGGAACTAGAGGTTCTGCTTCAGTTGAATATCCTTTTTATATTAAAAATGAAATTTTAAAAATGTTCATTTTTCAATTCATTTGAGTATTTTAATATTTCAAAGAATAAAAAATATTATTTCTTAATTTATTTTATTTTATTTTTTTTTTTTAAAATTCTTTCTTTTTTCTTTCTAAATATATATATTATATATATATTATATATACATAACACAACATATACATATTTTATTCAATATAATAAACATATTTCATAGAACAAGGATATGCAGTTATATTTTTATATAGACAACATAGTTTAAGACCATATAGTAGACATTATTCCCACTCTAAAAATTGTTTCTTAGATATGCTCGACATTGACAATGACAATATTATTGGTACCAATTATACTTTATTAAAATTTTTATTTAAATTAAATTGACAATAATATAAAAAATAAAAAAAAAAAAAACAATAAATTAATTCTTTTTTTTTTTTACTGCTTTATATGTTATATCTTTAATATTTAGTTAATAATAAATATAATAGTTTTATGAAGATAATTTTAGAAAAATATAAAAAGGTATATTTTAAAATGCATTTCTAAAAATTCGAAATGCATTAAAATCTAATTTGAAATCTAAAAATTAATATTATTTTTTAACAAAAACAAAAACAAAAAAAAAAAAAAAAAAAAAAAAAGTTTTATCCTTATTTAAAATTATATTATTATTATTTTTTTTGAAAAACAATAATATAATGATAATAATAAAAGGCAAAAGCTGAAAATCTTTTACTTGAAATTGATTTCTTTACTGTTAAAGATTATTTCTTCTATTTAAATAAAATCACTAAAATTCTTTCTACCATAGAAGAAAAGGCAATGTATTATTTAGCAGCTGCTGTCAGTGACTTTTTCATTCCACCAGAAAGAATGGTATTGTATTTTTTTTTTTTTTATTTTTAAGAAATATTTTAATTTATAATTAGTTCATTACATAAATAATATAGTTCTAAAATTTAAAAAATAATACCTAATCATTAACAAATACTATTCGTATTATTATTATTATCTTTTTTTTTTTTTTTAAAAAAAAAAAAAAATTGGTTTAAAATATAATAATTTATAGGTTGAACACAAGATTCAATCAAGAGCTGGTGGTCTTAACCTTTCATTAGATCAAGTACCAAAGTTCTTAAAACCATTGGTTAGTGAATGGGCCCCAAAAGGTTTAATTGTTTCATTCAAGGTAACTCTATTTACTATATATAATTATTATGAAATAAAAGAAAAATAATAATTTTTATTTACTTTACCTATACTTGTTTTTATATATAGTTAGAAACTGATCCTGATTTATTAATATCCAAGGCTAGACAAGCTCTTGATAGATATGGCCATCAAATTGTTATTGGAAATATGTTATTAACAAGAAAAAGAGTTGTTCATTTCATTACCAAAGATGCCGAAAGAAAAATTGAAATGAGTGATGAAGAATTAAAGAATGGAATGGAAATTGAAACAAAAATCATATCCGAATTAAAAATTAAACATGATAACTGGATTGAACAATCAAAGAATTAAAATATTTAGTTTTTAAGAATTTAAAATAATAACAAGAATAACTATTTTATTCTCATAATAATAGTAATAATAATAAGAAGAAATAAATAATTATTATGAATAATTAATATATATATAAATTATCTAAACTATATAGTAACAAATAAACAAATAAATTATATAGTATAAAAAATATACAATTTAAAATTCATATAATAATAATAATAATAAAAGAATTTATTAAAAAGCATATTATTAATAATACCAACTATCTTAATAAATGTAGTGTTATTGTTGAAATAATTGAAAAGGATTTATGTTTTAATAAAAGTTTTTATACCCATATTATTTTAATAGTAATGTAAATTGTGTTTTTTTTTTTTTTTTTAATATTTTTTCTTAGATAAATAGTAAATTCTTAAGGCAAAAATTAAAAATTAATATTATATTTGAATTTCTCTAACATTTAGATATTAAAAAATTTTAAATATTATAATTTTTTTTTTGTTCCTTTGGTTAGTTTCATTGAGGTGTCTTTTATTTCATACTAACCATTTACAATTTGTGTATTTATTCAAAAACAACCTTTATGACTTATACTATTTCTAGTACTAAATAAATAGGTATTTGAAATATTTTATAGGATTTCTTATATATATGTATGTTTAAAAAAACGATTATTATTATATTACTCGTAGTTCAAGTAACATATAATTTTAAATTTTAATACTATTTTAATTTTTATAATTCCGCGTTTGTACATGGTATTTGGATATAATTATAATTCATTTAATATATTTTCTCCAACCTAAATAAAGAACTTTTTTTTTTTTAAATCTATGAATTATTTCAATATTTATTGTATAATTATTAATAATAAAATTACTTTTTTTAATCAAATTAATTATTACATTATATAATAAGATTGGTTATTATTTCATATTTCATTATAAATAATTAATAAATAACGTTTTCTTTCTATTAAAATAGTATTATTTTAGATTAATTTTTGGTTATTTAGAATATTAAACTTTTTAACTTCACCACTAAACATTAATTCATTATATTCATTATCGTTAATAATGATAATAATGAATAGAATTTTATATTAAATACACTCATTATTAATTCTATTTATTTACCCAATAGAAACACCAGATATATTTACTTTTCAATAAAGTAAAAAAGAAGAAAAAAAAAGCTGGTAATCTTAATAAATAGAATTGGTATAATGAAAATAGTTGTGCTACATTTAAATATAAAAATAATTAATGATTAAAAAAAAAAAAAAAAAGGTATATATTTGAGAAAAAAGAATAGAAAAAAAATTATAAAAAGAAAAAAAGAAAAATATATAAATAAATATTTATAAATAATAAAACTTTATATATTTGTAGATAAATTGTATTATATTATTTTTTTTTTATCATTAATAATAATAATATATAATTATTTAAAATAATTATATATATAATTTAATCCTTCTTGTAATTTTATGTGTATATAATTATAAAAAAATTTAAATTATAATAAATATCAGAAAAAAAAATGAATTATATTTATACAATTTTCTTCTTGTTCATTGCAAGTCTTTCGTTTGCTGAAGAACTTGGATTAAAGACATTAATTTTATCTACTAAAGATAGTACAGAAGTTGATGCTATTAAATTATCATTGAATTCGTATGGTATTAGGTATGATCACATTGAATTAAAATTAAAGGAGTTAACCGGTAACTTAACTCTTTATGATGAAAATAATAATCCAAAGTATAATATGATCGTTTTGAGTTCCGGTAAATTAACTTTACTGGATGAATCTTTCAATTGGGTTAGTGTTTTAAATGACGAACAATGGGCATACTTGGATCAATATGAAAGAGACAATAGTATTCGTAGAATCACTTTATCAGATTCACCAGATCCAGTTTTAGGTATTTCTATTTATGATCAAAATCGTTGGGGTACCGATAAAACACAATCTATGATAAAGGCTGATAATAGTATTGCTGATGAAATGTTTACTAATGCTGGTATTAAATATGATGCTGCTTTAGATACTTTAGGGTAAATATGTTCATACTCATTAATAATATTGAAAAGAGGACATTTTAATAAATATATAATATTAAACATTTTGATACTATTTATATATATATTAAATATTAAATATACTAATTTTTTTTATTAATATTGTTTTATATTTTTCTATATAATAATTAATATAAATTTAATTCAAAAAAAAAAAAAGATTATATCACACACCAATATCAATTATTAATGCTACAGTTGAAACTAAGCCTATCCTTTACTTCCAAAAAGATGATATCTATACTGAAGATACAATTGCCGCTTTATACATGAAATTACCAGATGGTAGAGAAAGATTATCTTTCTATTTTGGTTTTGGTGATTGGTCATTAAACAGTATTATATTAAATCACATATGGATTAATTGGGGTACTCGTGGTATTTATAATGGTTTCAGACGTGTTTATTTCACTGCTCATATAGATGATGTCTTTTTAGCTACCGAATTAGTAGATCCAAAAAATAATTTAGTAGAAGGTGAAGAAGTATTTAGAACCACACCAGAAGATTTTGAAAATATTAAAAAATATCAAAAAGAAATTGTTCAAAAAATGAACCCTGGTTCAGTTTTCCAAGTAGAATTAGCATTTAATGGTAATGGTATTTTAATTGAGGCTGACTACGATCAATCTTTACAAGTCTTCGGAGAAAGATTAGTTGATTTAGAATTTAAGAAAGAACCAGGACAAGGTACTTACAACTGGCCAGTACAAAATTATCAATTTAACTTTTCTGAAAGCTTTTTAAAACAAGATCCTCTTTATACCTATTTCCAAGATAAAAAAAATAGAGAACCATTTTATTGGAGTTCTCATACTTTTACACATGAAAATTTAGATAATGCTTCACGTTCTGATGTTGATAATGAAATTAGAGTTAATCTTGATATTGCAAAGAGATTTGACCTGGTTCATGAAGATGGTACTTGTGAAGATTGGTGGTCTGGTGGTTCAATTATCACTCCTCAAATTTCAGGTCTCCGTAATCGTGATGCTATTGAAATCTTTAATCAATATGGTATTCATAGTGGAACTGGTGATCTTTCTCGTCCAACCCTTTGTAATCTTGAAAATCCTTATCTTCCATATTATACTACAATGGAAGGTAGTAATTTTGATGGTTTCCCAGTTATTCCACGTTCTCCATCCGAAATTTATTTCCATTGTAGTACTTCAGAAGAAGATACTTGGATGTATAATCAAATTTATCATAATGTCTTTGGTCAAGATTCAGATTGGAAAACTATTATTGAACGTGAAAGTACTCGTGTTTTAACTTTAATGATGAAATTACGTCATGAAGCTCATCAATTCCACCAAGCTAACCTTCGTAATGCAGATTTAAAACAAAAGAGTCTTCTTCAACAATGGACAGATGCAATTGTTGAAAGATATAATTCTTATGTTAACTGGCCTATGATTTCATTAAAATTGGATGATTTAGCTAAAACATTTACTGACAGAAATGAAATTGAAAATTGTAATGCTTCTTATGCCTTAGTAAAATCAGGTCATTCTGTTACAGGAATTAAGGTTAGTGCTAAAGGAAAATGTATTGTTCCAGTAACCGTTCCATTTGAAGTTGAACGTAACAGTAAATTTAGTTATGAACAAGTTGGTAATGATCCATTAACTATTTGGGTACCATTAGATAACAGTAATGAAATCATAAATTTCAAAAATGCTTACATTTGGGGTTCAGAAATTCAAGAAACCACCACTATCACCACCACTACTACAACTGTTGAATCAACCACTATTATTGAATTAACCA
The DNA here is from genome assembly GCA_002104945.1 of Piromyces finnis. Lineage (NCBI taxonomy): Eukaryota > Fungi > Neocallimastigomycota > Neocallimastigomycetes > Neocallimastigales > Neocallimastigaceae > Piromyces > Piromyces finnis. The sequence goes on from MCFH01000039.1 coordinate 106,260, forward strand.
CCACCACCACGACAACTACTACCACAATACCTGTTGAATCAACTACTACCACTACTACTACTTCTTCTACAGTTATTGAACCAACAACTACTATAGAACCAACAACTATAACTACTACTTCTTCTGCAGCTGTTGAACCAACAACCACACCATCTACTACTACTACTACTACTACTACTACTACTACAACTACTACTTCTTCTGCAGCTGTTGAACCAACAACCATATCATCTACTACTACTACTACAACTACTACTACAACTACTACTTCTTCTGCAGCTGTTGAACCAACAACCATATCATCTACTACTACTACTACAACTACTACTACAACTACTACTTCTTCTGCAGCTGTTGAACCAACAACCATATCATCTACTACTACTACTACAACTACTACTACAACTACTACTTCTTCTGCAGCTGTTGAACCAACAACCACACCATCTACTACTACTACAACTACAAAGAAAACAACTACAACAAAAAAATCTACTACTATTACTACCAAAAAGAGCACTACTACAAAGAAAACAACTACAACTAAAAAATCTACTACTACTACTACCAAAAAGAACACTACTACAAAGAAAACAACTACAACTAAAAAATCTACTACTACTACTACTACTACCAAAAAGAGCACTACTACAAAGAAAACAGCTACAACTAAAAAATCTACTACTACTACTACTACTACCAAAAAGAGCACTACTACAAAGAAAACAACTACAACTAAAAAATCTACAACCAAAACGAAGACCATCACATCTACTAAAACAGTAACTAAAACTAAAACTTCAACAAAGAAAACTACAACAAAGAAATCAACTACATCTACTAAAAAAACCAACACATCAACTAAGAAAACCACCTCAGCAACTAAAACTCGTGTTGTTGAAAATGAAGCTGTAAATGTATGTAATATTTAAATATTATATGTATATTAATATTATTACATATTTATCTATAAGTATGAATAAACTAACTTTTTTTTTTTTATTAATATTTCATATTACAATGGATTACAATATGTTATAATAGGATTTCATTAATGATATTTTAAGTGTTATTAAAAATATATTGAAAATCTAATTTTAAAATGATCAATACAATTAAAAAAAAAATTATTCCTATTATTTATAGGATATATGATTTTATTATAATTTAAAAAGAATCCTTTACTGTGTGAATATTTATTAAACTCTCTAATTATTTATATATAATTTATAATGTAATTGTAAAAAAAGAACATTCAATGTTAAGATACCTTGAATGCTACCGAACAACTTTATCTATTTTAGTTATTTATATAAATATTAAATATATATAAATATAAATATATGTAAAAGATACTACATTATCATAATATTTAAAATATTAAATTATTAAAATCAATTTTTAGTGTTTTAGATCTTTCTATACATTGATAGAAATTCGATACATTATGTATACATTACTTAAAATGTATTAAGTCTCCTATATATTTCTATTAATTAATATTTTATATATTGTTGAAAAAAAAAAGAATTTTCTATTATTTATATTTATATATTATTAATTTAATCAATTTAATTAGTTAATTAAAAATTATATATTATAATAAATAATAAATTAATTTTAATTAAATTTTTTTTTTGGCATATAGTTCATAACCATAAAAAAAAAAGGCTTTTTTTCTCAAAAAAAAAAAAACAAACAAAAACAAACATTATTATATGAATTGTTGTTTATAAAAGATTTAACTTTTAACAACAATATTGTTATAATATTATTTATAAAAAAAACAATAACAAGTAAAATAGTAATATTAGAAAAAAAAACTATTAATAATAGTAATAGCTATTAATAATAGTAATAATTAATCATTAAAATAAAAAAATAATAAATTAATAAAAATTCAAATCAAATCATTTTAATTATTATCAAACAATAACATAAACAATAACATAAATAATGAGAGAACAAGAATATACATTAATTGGTAATCCAGCAATTTACCAAAAAAGAATTGCAAGAAAAAGTGTACTTATAAAAAAAATTATAGGTATAATATGTTATACAACAATAGTTATTTTCCTTACTTACTATATTACAAGTCATCAATCGTCGTCAGATAATGACAATGCTGAAGTTGATACAAATAGAACTTATATTCATATTCCAGAAGATTCAAAATTATTTGAGCTAACCGATTTCTATCCAGTTAACGGTAATAATACTAAAGGACCTATAACAATTAATAGAGAAAAAGATAATGGCAAAAAAGTAAATTTATATGAAAAAATGGTTAATGTCACTGATAATGAGTTAGAAAACTTTTATTATGATTACGAAACTTTTGATTCTCTTGAAGATAAATTAGCAATGAAAGATGAATATTTTTGTGAATCACAAGGTTATGAAAATGAATATGAAATTAAATGTCCACTTTATTATCATATTGTCATTGATAAATCTTTTTATGGTCGTTATGCAAGAGATTTAAAACATTGTACCGAAGGTTATGACGGAGAAAAAAAATCAAAGTCTAATTTATTAAGATCTAAGAATATGATTACTAAATGTGGTAGAGATTACACTTCAAATATAAAGGAATCTTGTGAAGGACATGAAAACTGCAAGATTTTTCCAAGTTTATCAGAATTCAGAGATAGTTGTACCGATATTTATAAATATGTTCATATCAAATATCACTGTGAAAAAGATAAGGTATTGAAGAAATAGTTTTTTTTTTTTAAAAAATTCGATAAATTGTTATATACATATATAGAGAGAACTAAATTTAACATTTGTTTATTATATTTATGTTTTTTTTTTAAAAAAAAAATTATAGAAAATCAAAAAACCAAATTTTGCCATAGCTATGTATGCAGATAAAATTAAAGTAAATTCTGTTTATGAAAATGCCATTAGTGAATTTTATCAATATTCTGATATTCATAATTATAAATTTTTCTTAAATCGAGAAAAATATGACAATGAAAGAAATACATATTATATGAAAATTAATACATTAATAGAAGTTGTTATCCAAGGTTTAAAAACAAAAGCATATGATTGGGTGCTGTAAGTTGACTCTATTTTAATTACTTATTACTAATATTACTAATATGTGGATGAATTTCTATTTTCATTTACATAGATATAAATAAAAAAATTGTTTTTTTTTTTTTTTTTTTAATAATAGATACTAAAATGTAATATGTTTAATATATTTATATTTATTCATATTTAACAAATAGTTGGGTTGATAGTGATGCTGTTTTAACCAATCCAAATATAAAATTAGAAGCCTTTGTACCCACAGATAGCGATATTCATATACTTTTTGGAATTGATAGAAATGGATTTAACGCTGGTGTCATTTTAATGAGAGTTCATTCATGGACTCTTAATTTTTTAATGAGAGCAAAATCATTACAATATTTCAAAAAAGAAAAAAATCTATTTTTTGTAGATCAATCTGCAATAAATAATGTTTTAGTCGGAGATCATGAAGAACGTCACTATATGATTATCCCAAGAAATTGGATTAATAGATATGTGAATCCAAACGAAGCAATAATACCAAAAGCTTTCATTTATCATCTTGCTGGACGTAATGAAAAAGAAAAGGAAGCAAATGAACTCCGTGATAAAGTATATAATGTATTAAGTACGGATCCAAAATGGTTCAGAGAATTTACAAATAAAAAACTAAGAAAGGAAGTTTTACAGTATTATGAAAAAAATAAGGATGTAAATAATAGAAAAAAATTGGAATTCCAAATATAGAGTTGATATACTTTTAATATTTTTTAAATTTTAAAAAAATATAAGGAAAAACAAAAGATTATTTTATTATTTTTTCTTTTTACATAGAAAAAAAAATATAAAAAATGCAAATTAATTAATTAAAATTACGTTCTTTTTATATAAATATTGTTAAAAGAAAAATATATACACCTATATTCATATTTTATACATAGAAATAAAAGAAAAATATCTATGGTTAATTTAGAACAAAAAATGTAGTTTTTAAATAATAAAAGTAAATAGTGTGAAAAAAAAAGTATTATTTTTTTTTTTCAAATATTCCAATCATATTAAGTATTAAAAATTTTAATTTAAAAATGTCACACATTGATTATTGTATAAAGTTTAGAATCAAGCCACTTTTTGTTTATAAGAAAGAAAAATAAATAATTTTAATATATTAATAAACTTTAAATATTATAAAACAAATATTATACACAATTTATTTTTAATTATTATGTTACACAAATTATTTTAATAAACTTTCTTTTAATAACTAATTTTTTGTAAGGATTGTATTTCATTCGTCAGGATTCTTCAACAATGGACAGATGCAATTGTTGAAAGATATAATTCTTATGTTAACTGGCCTATGATTTCATTAAAATTGGATGATTTAGCTAAAACATTTACTGACAGAAATGAAATTGAAAATTGTAATGCTTCTTATGCCTTAGTAAAATCAGATCATTCTGTTACAGGAATTAAGGTTAGTGCTAAAGGAAAATGTATTGTTCCAGTAACCGTTCCATTTGAAGTTGAACGTAACAGTAAATTTAGTTATGAACAAGTTGGTAATGATCCATTAACTATTTGGGTACCATTAGATAACAGTAATGAAATCATAAATTTCAAAAATGCTTACATTTGGGGTTCAGAAATTCAAGAAACCACCACTATCACCACCACTACCACAATGTTGAATTAATCACTACTATTGAATTATTTACCACCACCACTACAACTGTTGAATTAATCACTACTATTGAATTAACCACCACCACCACCACTACAACTATTGAATCAACTACTACCACTATTACTTCTTCTACAGTTATTGAACCAACAATTATTATAGAACCAAAACCATAACTACTACTTCTTCTGTAGCTGTTGAACCAACAACCACACCATCTACTACTACTACTACTACTACTACAACTACTACTTCTTCTGCAGCAATTGAACCAACAATCAAATTATCTATTAATGCAACTAAAAAGTCAACTACTCTCACAAAATAAACAACCTCCACCACTATAATTTATATTACAGAAAATGATGTTGTAAATATATGTAATATATCTAAAAAATAAAAGTATTAATCTATAATAATAAACTCCCTTTTTTCTTTATTATTAATATTTCACATTACAATATAATTTTATTTATAAAATTTTAAGTGTTATTAAAAATGTTATAAATCTATTATTAAACTAATATTATAACCATTCATTAAAATGTTTTAATCCACTTTCTATCTAAATATATATATTGTATTTAAAAATCTTTTAATCAATTATTCTTTTTATATAATTGGTGTATAATATATGATATTATATTAATATAATATATTAATTTTAAATTTAAAAAAATTTAAATATAATTTAAATATATTTTTTTATTATTGGTGTATAATAAATGATATTATATTAATATAATATATTAATTTTAAATTTAAAAAAATTTAAATATAATTTAAATATATTTTTTTATTATTGGTGTATAATAAATGATATTATATTAATATAATATATTAATATTAAATTTAAATATATTAAGTTTAATTATAAATAAAATTCTAATATATTAAGTTTAATTTTTTTTTAAATAAAACATTAAAAAAAAACAAAAACTTTTCTTCTTTTTAAAAAAGAAAACAGAACATAAATGTAATATTAAAGCTTTATATTCAGCAATAAAAATAATAGTAATAGTAATTCTTAATATTATTTATAAAAAAAAAAAACAATAACAAGTAAAATAGTAATATTAGAAAAAAAAACTATTAATAATAGTAATAGCTATTAATAATAGTAATAATTAATCATTAAAATAAAAAAATAATAAATTAATAAAAATTCAAATCAAATCATTTTAATTATTATCAAACAATAACATAAACAATAACATAAATAATGAGAGAACAAGAATATACATTAATTGGTAATCCAGCAATTTACCAAAAAAGAATTGCAAGAAAAAGTGTACTTATAAAAAAAATTATAGGTATAATATGTTATACAACAATAGTTATTTTCCTTACTTACTATATTACAAGTCATCAATCGTCGTCAGATAATGACAATGCCGAAGTTGATACAAATAGAACTTATATTCATATTCCAGAAGATTCAAAATTATTTGAGCTAACCGATTTCTATCCAGTTAACGGTAATAATACTAAAGGACCTATAACAATTAATAGAGAAAAAGATAATGGCAAAAAAGTAAATTTATATGAAAAAATAGTTAATATCACTGATAATGAGATAGAAAACTTTTATAATGATTACGAAACTTTTGATTCTCTTGAAGATAAATTAGCAATGAAAGATGAATATTTTTGTGAATCACAAGGTTATAAAAATGAATATGAAATTAAATGTCCACTTTATTATCATATTGTCATTGATAAATCTTTTTATGGTCGTTATGCAAGAGATTTAAAACATTGTACCGAAGGTTATGACGGAGAAAAAAAATCAAAGTCTAATTTATTAAGATCTAAGAATATGATTACTAAATGTGGTAGTGATTACACTTCAAATATAAAGGAATCTTGTGAAGGACATGAAAACTGCAAGATTTTTCCAAGTTTATCAGAATTCAGAGATAGTTGTACCGATATTTATAAATATGTTCATATCAAATATCACTGTGAAAAAGATAAGGTATTGAAGAAATAGTTTTTTTTTTTTAAAAAATTCGATAAATTGTTATATACATATATAGAGAGAACTAAATTTAACATTTGTTTATTATATTTATGTTTTTTTTTTAAAAAAAAAATTATAGAAAATCAAAAAACCAAATTTTGCCATAGCTATGTATGCAGATAAAATTAAAGTAAATTCTGTTTATGAAAATGCCATTAGTGAATTTTATCAATATTCTGATATTCATAATTATAAATTTTTCTTAAATCGAGAAAAATATGACAATGAAAGAAATACATATTATATGAAAATTAATACATTAATAGAAGTTGTTATCCAAGGTTTAAAAACAAAAGCATATGATTGGGTGCTGTAAGTTGACTCTATTTTAATTACTTATTACTAATATTACTAATATGTGGATGAATTTCTATTTTCATTTACATAGATATAAATAAAAAAATTGTTTTTTTTTTTTTTTTTTTAATAATAGATACTAAAATGTAATATGTTTAATATATTTATATTTATTCATATTTAACAAATAGTTGGGTTGATAGTGATGCTGTTTTAACCAATCCAAATATAAAATTAGAAGCCTTTGTACCCACAGATAGCGATATTCATATACTTTTTGGAATTGATAGAAATGGATTTAACGCTGGTGTCATTTTAATGAGAGTTCATTCATGGACTCTTAATTTTTTAATGAGAGCAAAATCATTACAATATTTCAAAAAAGAAAAAAATCTATTTTTTGTAGATCAATCTGCAATAAATAATGTTTTAGTCGGAGATCATGAAGAACGTCACTATATGATTATCCCAAGAAATTGGATTAATAGATATGTGAATCCAAACGAAGCAATAATACCAAAAGCTTTCATTTATCATCTTGCTGGACGTAATGAAAAAGAAAAGGAAGCAAATGAACTCCGTGATAAAGTATATAATGTATTAAGTACGGATCCAAAATGGTTCAGAGAATTTACAAATAAAAAACTAAGAAAGGAAGTTTTACAGTATTATGAAAAAAATAAGGATGTAAATAATAGAAAAAAATTGGAATTCCAAATATAGAGTTGATATACTTTTAATATTTTTTAAATTTTAAAAAAATATAAGGAAAAACAAAAGATTATTTTATTATTTTTTCTTTTTACATAGAAAAAAAAAATATAAAAATGCAAAAAGAAAAAAGAAAAAAATTATAATAGTATAAATTTTAAAAACTTTTTTAATTATATTATTAAATAAAAATTATATTAAAAGAAAAAATATATATATAATTATATTTTATTTATATTTATATATATAAGTAAAAAATATATGATTAATTTAACAGAAAATATAGATTTTAAAGTAATAAATATGATAAAAATATAAAATATATAAAAATGTCCTTAATGTTAAAAAAAAAAAACGTATATATATATATACACTTTTTTGATATTTATTATTAATATTTAAAAAATGTCCCCCGTTGATTTTTTGTCTTCCATGATAAATTTTATTTTTTTATCATGATGTTACACAAATTATTTTTATAAACTTTTTTGCATTATTTTTTGCAAGTATTATATTGTTTTAGTCAAGATTATTTTCTTTGATTGTTATTTTAGTGATTACACTTTTACTGGTAAGTAACTACGACTTTAATTTTAAAACTATTAAATGTACTTTACATATTCAAGTTGATCACGATGGTATAGGAATATTTTTTTTAAAATAAACTTTATTGGAATGATACTTATAAACATACCTAAAATTTATCCAAATTTTTTGGAACATGGTTTTTATGTGGCAATGAAAAATCAACTATTTACATACAATTCAACTAAAGCTTATTTAAGAATAATGTTTTTTAATATAAAAACTGATAGTAAGGATATTAATAGTAATAATGCTAATTAGGAATCTATCACTGTTAAATTTATTGTTGAAAAATAGAAAAAATAGAATTTTTAAAAAAAAAATTTCGAAATTCAATAGTGCCAACTTTTATATCTTTGGATCGTCTTTTTCTTTCAAAATTCTCATTTTTAGTCACTCTACCATTTTTTTCTTTTTTCATAATAATTAATATAAAGATTATATCACACACCAATATCAAATTTATTGGAGTTTTAATACTTTTATATAGATAATTTCTCACATGCTAATAAAATTTAAAATAATTTTGATATCTCAAAGAAATTTAACTTGGATCATGAAGATGGTATCCAAGTCAGTAATGATCCATTAACTATTTGGGTACGGTTAGATAACAGTAATGAAATCATTAATTTCAAAAACGCTTATATTTGGGGTTCAGAAATTCAAGAAACAACCACCACTACAAATGCTGAATCTATTGTCATTATTGAATTAGCAATGACTATTACTACTACTACTACACCTTATTGAATATACTACTATTGAATTATCAACAATTTCTACTACTACCATTAATCTATTGAACCGAACTACTGCCACCACTACTTCTTCTACAATTATTACATCAACAACTACCATTATTATAAATAAAAAGTTTACTACTACTAAAAAGAGTACTACCACAACAAAGAAAACAAGTAAATAATTATTACTAAAAATACTACAACCAAAACAAAGACTATCACATCTACTAAAAATACTACAACCAAAACAAAGACTATCACATCTACTAAAAATACTACAACCAAAACAAAGACTATCACATCTACTAAAAATACTACAACCAAAACAAAGACTATCACATCTACTAAAAATACTACAACCAAAACAAAGACTATCACATCTACTAAAAATACTACAACCAAAACAAAGACTATCACATCTACTAAAAATACTACAACCAAAACAAAGACTATCACATCTACTAAAAATACTACAACCAAAACAAAGACTATCACATCTACTAAAAAAACTAAGACTTTTACAACAGAAACTACTACATATAAAAGGAAAACGACAATGAAAACTACAAAAAAAAAATCAACAACAACATCTACTAAGAAAACCAACACATCAACTAAGAAAACCACTACATCAACCAAGAAAACCACCTCAGCAACTAAAACTCGTGTTGCTGAAAATGAAGCTGTAAATGTATGTAATATTTAAATATTATATGTATATTAATATTATTACATATTACATTATCTATAAGTATGAATAAACTAACTTTTTTTTTATTAATATTTCATATTACAATGGATTACAATATGTTATAATAGGATTTCATTAATGATATTTTAAGTGTTATTAAAAATATATTGAAAATCTAATTTTAAACGATCAGTACATTGAAAAAAAAATTATTCCTATTATTTATAGGATATATGATTTTATTATAATTTAAAAAGAATTCTTTACTATTTGAATATTTTTAAGCTCTCTAATTATTTATATATAATTTATAATGTAATTGTAAAAAAAGAACATTCAATGTTAAGATACTTTGCTTTTTTTTTTTTTTTAGTTTTTTTGAGTATTTTTAGTTTTAAACATTTTATTTATATTAAAAATTTATATATTATTGATATAATAATGAATTTATTATTATATATTATTATAATATATTAATATTGATTTTAAATAAAATTTTAATTTAATATATTAATTTTATTTCTTTTTTTAATATAAAGTTTTCTTTTTTTTTAAAAAAAAAAAACCTTACTTTTTTGATAATGATAACAAAATGTTATATAAAAAAGATAATTAAATTTATCAAATTGTACATTTAAATTTAACAATAATATAATAATTATAATATTTTTAATAATATAACATAATTTATTAAGAAATTCAATTCATATAAAACTTCTTGTTTAATTATTAACAAACAATAACATAAATGATGAGAGAACAAGAATATACATTAATTGGTAATCCAACATTTCACCAAAAAAGAATAGCAAGAAAAAAAGTACTCTTAAAAAAATATACTGGTATAATATGTTATACAACAATAGTTATTTTCCTTACTTATTATATAACAAGTAATCAATCGTCATCAGATAATGACAATGCCGAAGTTGATACAAATAGAACTTATATTCATATTCCAGAAGATTCAAAATTATTTGAACTAACCGATTTCTATCCAGTTAACGGTAATAATACTAAAGGACCTATAACAATTAATAGAAAAAAAGATAATGGCAAGAAAGTAAATTTATATGAAAAAATGGTTAATGTCACTGATAATGAGTTAGAAAACTTTTATTATGATTACGAAACTTTTGATTCTCTTGAAGATAAATTAGCAATGAAAGATGAATATTTTTGTGAATCACAAGGTTATGAAAATGAATATGAAATTAAATGTCCACTTTATTATCATATTGTCATTGATAAATCTTTTTATGGTCGTTATGCAAGAGATTTAAAACATTGTACCGAAGGTAATGACGGAGAAAAAATACCAAAATCTAATTTATTAAGAATAAAGAATATGGTTACTAAATGTGGTAGTGATTACACCTCATATTTTAAGGAATCTTGTGACGGACATGAAAACTGCAGAATTTTTCCAAGTTTATCAGAATTCAGAGATAGTTGTACCGATATTTATAAATATGTTCATATCAAATATCACTGTGAAAAAGATGAGGTAAAGGAGAAAAAATTACAAGTATAATAAATTAAATCATTTTGTTTTTTTCAATTAAATTTAATAAATCTATGTATACTTTTTTTTTTTTTCCTAATTAAATATATATATATATAACAGGAAATCAAAAAGCCAAAATTTGCCATAGCTATGTTTGCAAATAAAATTGAATCAAATTCTATTTATGAAAATGCCATTAGTGAATTTTATCAATATACTGATATTCATAATTATAAATTTTTCTTAAATCGAGTAAAATATGATAATGAAAGAAGTACATTTTATATGAAAATTAATACATTAATAGAGGTTGTTATCCAAGGTTTAAAAACAAAAGCATGTGATTGGGTGCTGTAAGTTGACTCTATTTTAATTACTTATTACTAATGTGTGAATGAATTTCTATTTTCATTTACATAGATATAAATAAAAAAATTGTTTTTTTTTTTTTTTTTTTTTTAATAATAGATACTAAAATGTAATATGTTTATTATATTTATATTTATTCATATTTAACAAATAGTTGGGTTGATGGTGATGTTGTTTTAACTAATCCAAATATAAAATTAGAAGCTTTTGTACCCACAGATAATGATATTCATATGCTTTTTGGTGTTGATAAAAATGGATTTAACGCTGGTGTCATTTTAATGAGAGTTCATTCATGGACTCTTAATATTTTAATGAGAGCAAAATCATATCAATATTATAATAAAGATCGAGATTTATATTATGTAGATCAGTCTGCATTAAATAATGTTTTAGTTACAGATCATGAAGAACGTCACTATATGATAATACCAAAAAATTGGTTTAATAAGTATAATTTTAATGAAGTACAATTAGTACAAAGGGATTTGTTTAATAAGAATAAGGTATCATTAGAACCAAGCGACTTCATTTATCATTTTGCTGGTCTTGGTGATATAAAAGATAAGAAAGCAAATCAACTACGTAATAAAGTATATAATATATTATATAATGATCCAAATTGGTCTAAAGAATTTACAAATAAAAAACTAAGAGAGGAAGTTTTAGAATATTATGAAAATAATAAAGATGTAAATAATAGACAAAGATTAAAATTACAAAATTAAAATTGATATTTCTCTATGTAATAAAAGGTACTTTAGTAATTTTTTTTTTTTTTTTTTTTTTTTTTTTGCATAAAAAAATTACTAAAGTGCAAATAAAATATTTAAAATAGCATAAATTTTAAATAGCTTATTAACAAAAATTTTTTGTATAGAAATTATAGTAAAAGAAAATATATTTAATTTAGATTATAGAAAATGTAGTTTTTTTTAAGTAATAATAATAATAATAATAACAACAAAAATAATAAATATTCTCAAAGTGAATAATATTGCAAAATAAAAGTAAAATATACCCTTTTTTTTTTAATATAAATTTAAATTATTTTGATTTTAATTAAAGAAAACTTTAAAAATTTTTTTTTTTTTTTTTGTTTTATTTTTATTTATTCCACATCTTTTTTAATATTAATGGGTAGTGAAATGCATTATTAGAGGTTTATTACTATTTAATAAAAACTTATTTTATGAATTTATTATTATTAATGTTAAAAAGTTTATTAATTCTACTTTACTAATAACTAATAAAAAATTGGTCTATTTTAAATTTCTGATTTTTGCCTTTTGATAAATTTTGAAATTAAAGTACAACTTGGTGTGAGAGTAAGATAACTAATGATGCCGTTGTTATCATTAGTTATTTTTACCACTTTAGGAATAATTAATTGATAAAGTAATAATACAATTATGACAAAAATATTATTTTATCTTTTTTTTTTTTTAATATAATATATAAAACATACAATTTCTGTTCATTTCCATTTTTGTTTTTGTTTTTGAATTCCTTTATTCATCATTTTTTTTAAACATACTAATTCATAAAAGCATTACAGTATTTTGTTGTTGTTAAAAAAAAAAAGACTTGCAACACAAAGTAAATGTTATTTTATATTGAATAGAAAAGTTAAAAAAAAAAAAAAGAATTATTAAATTACTATTATCTATTAAATATAATAGTATATTAAAAAAAAATAATAATAATAATTAAAATTAGGATTAAAAAATAAAGTTTATAAAAAAAAAAATACCATTTTGAAACAGTATATAACAAAGATGGAATAATTAAAAAGTTATATTCATATATAGATAGTATTATTTTAACACTATTATTGTTAATGTTAAAAATAATATTTCATTTTATTTCTTTTAAAAATACAAATAATCAAAATGATTCTTTGCCATTATAGTTTTCTATTGAAAAACCATATCTTTGTGGTAAAAATAACTAATGATACCAACAACATCATCATTTATATATATATTTTGATATGAAGAGTTTGAAATTAAAAGATTTCAAATAATATATTTTTTTGAAAGGTTTACTCTTCATACAACAATGTTATATATTCAATTAATCTATGAGAAAGAGTTATTTATAATAAATATATTTAATGTAATGTTTTTTTTTTAAAAAAAGAAAAAAAACTATTTAATGAAAACTAAATTTCTTTATACAAAAAGAATAGAAAGAAAGAAAGAAAGACAATTTTTTAAAGATTAAAAAATATAGCTTAAATAAACTAAGATAAAAAAAAAACTATAATATTGATGAGATACTACCTAATATTTTTTTTTTCTTTTTGTTCTTTATAGCGTAACTTTATAAGATTATATTAAATTATTAGAGTTATTTTTTTAACATTATTATATGTATTTTTTATTTACTTAATTATATTACCAGAAATTTTTAAAAATTTTAAACATTTAAAAAGTATCTTCAATTATTATTCTTTTTAAAATAAAAAAAAAAATAAAAAAAAAAAAAAACATTTTATTTTTTATTTTATTTTTGAAAACTATCCTTATTTTTAAAAAAAAATAAATAATTATTAACTAATTCACTTTTTTATAAACTTATGATTAAGCAAATTAAGTAAAATATTTATATATAAAAAATCAATAAAAAATGGAAGATGTTATAAGGGCATCGAATAATAATTTAAATGAATATGAAGTATAAAATATAATTTTATTATTTAAATATATGTATATATATTTTTTATATATATATTTACTTACTATTTTAAATGTTTACATTTTATTCTTTTTCCATTTTAATGATTCCCTGTCTAATATTCAATAATTAGAGAAAATTATTTTCATTTTTCAATGAACTAAAATGTAATTTTCCTATAGAATGGATGATTCCATTTTTATCTATCCTTGAAGGTATATTAATATATATACTATATTATATTACATTTATATATGTAACAATCATTCTTATAATAATATTACTATTTATTCTTCAATTTATTTGTAGATTTTCAATTTCTTCAATATTTATTAACAAATGATTTTTATACAAATATATCACCTTCAATTACGAAAATATTTATACTGTTTAATGCCGAGATAAATTCATCTGTAATATATTGTAAAGATCGACTTCTATTATAAACAATTATAACTCTCATAACTATGAAACATCAATTTTTAATATATACATCTATAAAAACAATGATATAGATATTATCAATGGATTTTTACTCCTTTTTACAATCTATATATTCATATCTGCATGTAAATATTATTATAACTATCTATTATTATTATTATTATTATTATTATTATTATTATTATTATTATTATTATTATTATTATTATTATTATTATTATTATTATTATCATTATCATTATTATTATCATTATCATTATTATTATTATTATTATTATTATTATTATTATTATTATTATTATTATTATTATTATTATTATTATTATTATTATTATTATTATTATTATTATTATTATTATTATTATTATTATTATTATTATTATTATTATTATTATTATTATTATTAAATTTTATACAAGTATTGAGCATTAACGATTTTCTTATCCTTGATTAAATATAAAAATAGTTTATCATGAAAAACTTCAAAGGTAATATTAATGAATACTACAATAGAATTAAACATAAATATAGTATTTATTAACATGATTTTATTTTATTATACATATTTTTAAATTTATTATAAAAAGAAACATAGCAGTAAGTTAATTAATCACTATTATCATTTTTAAAAAATAAAAAAAGGCTTCTTTAATGATGATTCCTTCTTTCTTTTTTCCTTTTAATAGATTTATAATCCATTGTACCTAGTATTATATAAGTAAATATATATTATAATATAAAATTTCAATGCTTAATTCTTTATATCTTTATAAAAAATTATATTAATATAATTATTGTTAATTGAATTATATAATAGATACCTTTTATCAACCGGTAGATACTTTTAATAATATATATATATTTTTTAAACCAAAGAAAAATAATGCTTATTTTTATTCGGTAAAATTTTATACAATTTTATTAGTTTTAAATTTTTTTGGAAATAGTTTTTATGTGTGTAAAAATGCTGAAACTTTAACTGGAATATCAGAATGTTCATCAACTATACGTATTATAATGTAAATATCTTTTTTGAGAATAATGAAAAATCAATTAGACTATACTAACAATATATTCAAAAATGATTTCAATTTTGTGTATTATCATTAATGTTACTTATAAACATAACTTTATTATCATGATAGTAATATCATCATAGGTATTTGCATGGTTTTTATTGCGATTTTTGGATATTTAGTAAGTTATTATTTTTATTTTCTAATTAAAAAAAAAAGAATATCAATTACTATATGTAAAATATATATATTTATTAATTTTTCTTTTTTTATAAAATTTTAAAAAAAAGTACAGTAAATTCTATGTAAATACAAATTGTATATCACACGGAAAAGTTTTTGGAACAATTCAAAGAAATAATGATTTTGTATTATTAGTTATTAAATATTTTTTGGTAAAATATCAGTATTCTTTTTTTTTTTTTTTTTTTAGCTATTAATATTTTATATTTTCAAATAATTAATGGAGAAAAAAAAATTATTAATAAATTTTCATATATATATATACATACATATATATGGGTGGTATTTTTTTTTAGGCACTTCAATATCATGCATTACCTGATTTAATAGGTCCAGAGATATATAACTATATTATTCAAAAAATATGTATTGTCATAACATCTATGCTTTTCTTTTATATGGCATATTATCAATTAATAAAACAACCATACTATTCATCAACCGTAAATAACTATAAATTTGCTGTTTACTTTTCACTTGGATTGTTTTCTTTTTATACTTTTATATTATGTATACTAAAAGCAAATTCATCTTCAATCATACCCTACATATCAGTAGTCATATTGATTTTTATATTTATTGCAAGTTATTGTTATAATCAATACTACAAAAATAGCATTATTAAACGAGTATTCAAAAAATTTAAAGAAAAAAATGTAGT
Source organism: Piromyces finnis (assembly GCA_002104945.1). Classification (NCBI taxonomy): domain Eukaryota; kingdom Fungi; phylum Neocallimastigomycota; class Neocallimastigomycetes; order Neocallimastigales; family Neocallimastigaceae; genus Piromyces; species Piromyces finnis. The sequence continues at coordinate 122,946 of MCFH01000039.1, forward strand.
TCATAATTTAAGAAAAACTTTATCCACTGACGAATTAAAGTTTTGTCCTGATAATCTAGAGAAAAAAGATGTTTATAAATCCATTGAAAGAATTAGTAAATATTAAAAAAAAAAATTTTTTTTTCATTAATCTATTTTAAAATATCAAGTTTTGAAAAACAAAATATAAAAATATTTACTAAAAACTTATTTTTGTTTTATTTCAAAATCAATAATTATTATAATAATAACCATAATAACAATAACTACTACCAATACTACTACTACTACTACTACTACTACTATTACAATTACAATAATAATAATTCATATTTTTAGCCTCAGAAAAGTATATTAGAAAAGAAATTAAAATATATAATAATTATTATGAATGTGAAGTTGTTTGTAGATTTTTAAGGCAAGTAGATAAATACAATAACGATTTTTAAAATAATTAATAATATTAATATATAGAAATAAATTTTAAAATTAATATTTTATAATAGACAAAATCGTAATATAGAAGCATTCAATTTAATGAGAAAACTTATGGACGAAGGGTAATACATATATTAAATATATTTTAAAAAAAATATATAATTATATTTAATAACATATTATTATTTTTAATATATTTGTTTTTGTTTTTATATACAAAGATTAAAACAATTTAAGCAAGATCCTGAAGTAATATCAATATTATTTTTAATTATTTATTTTTTTAAATACAAGAACTATATTCTAAAAAAAAAAAAAAAAATTTTTAAAATATGATTCACTAAATGGTAAAAAATAATAGTTATATATTATTGCTTGGTATTATATTAATACAATGAGAAATTTTTACAAGGATAATGAATTATTATCAAATTATAATCCAAGTATATTTAACAATGTTTCGATATTACAAGAATGTATGCAATTTAAATTAAAAATAAGAGAAAAATTTTTATTAAATAATGCGGAACATAGTACTGAAAAGGAAAAGAGAGAAGTATCTAATCTAGCGACAGAAAATATGTAAAAAAAAAAAAAAACTTATTTTATCCTTATTTTTTTTTATAATAATAATAATGATGATGACGATAATAATTGAAATATAATATATATTTATATATTTATTTATTTTTACTATTGATATATAATAATAGAAATATGTCCTATCATCTTGATGAATTAAAAAATGAAGCTGTAACAACACATATTCATGGATTAAAAGAAATTAAAAGTTTATTTAATAATCTAAGACGTAATACCGCTCCAAAACATATTTTACCTTATATTACTAATATCAATGAAATTTACAAATATCAAAAATTAGCAAACAATCAATATAAAAATATTATTCGACAATATCATGATGCAAGAGTAAATGAAATTAAAAAAAAAAGTTTATTATTTTTATAAATGATACTATTAAATCACAGTAATAATTAACATTTACCTTTTTTTAATATTGAAAACAATTAAAAGGATGTCATGCAAATTTATATTTTATTTTTGACAGATGTTATGGTAAATATCGAATATACTATTAATGACATTAAATTTATATTATATTAATTTACTATTTTTATTAATTTTCATTAATTTTAAATATAGGGTAGAGAAGATGAAGCTGTAAGTATATACTATGCCATATATATCTATATTACATACAAAAATTTTAATAAAAAATTTAAATTATTATATATATATACGTATTAGTATAAATTAAATAATATGATGGAGGTAAAGTATCTTTCTAAAATAATATACATCATCAATTACAATAAACATAATTAATTAAATTTTTAACTATTTATTTTCTTACTTTACTTTTTATTATTAGAATAATAACAAGAATCGTCAACAAGAATTAATGAAAATAAATAATGCTGAAAATACCGAAAATAAAAATACAGAAACTTTAAAAAGTTCTTTAAAACATAAAACTGCTGCTGCTGATAATAATAATATTAATAATAATATTAATAATAATAATAATAATGTATCATCATCAATGAATTCTTTAAACTCTCAAACAGAAAATTATACAGGAATGTCAGGAAAATATATAAGAAAAAAAACAGCTTTAAAGTAATCATCGATATATATATATTTAACCTATGTTTTTTTTTATATATATATATAAATGAATTTTAATTTAATTATATAACAATTATGTAACCTTTTTTTTTAATTTATATTTTATTATAATAGACATAATATGGTTTCAACATTAACAGCAAAAATTAAGGAATATAAATTAAATATGAATTTTTGCATTATCTTTTTTATTGTTGTTTTTGCCTTTCAGTAAGTTTTTCGTGCCTTTATCCTTCAAATTATACATATATTTAAATTTATATATAAATTATTAATTTTTATATAATAGAGTCATCTATGTAATTAGAACATTGACCTACTCAAAGAATGTAGGTCTTGAATTGAATTTAAATATTCATATTCCTGGTACTATAAAGGAAGTTGCATTTAATACAAGATTGACATCATTAAGTATTATTTCACGAGATTATGCAGAATGGTTTAAACATAACAACAACACTCTTGGTGATATATTTATTTTTGATACTTTAAGTTGGCATAGTGTTAATGCAAATATGAATAATGTGAAGACAAGTAGTCCTTTAATTATACCAGTTGGGAAATATTCTTATGATTCACTTGAAACTGTACCTCTTTCTGAAGCCTATAGTAAAATGCTTTCCGACTTAAAATATGTATATAATCGAGGTAAAATAAAATAGAAATTAAATTAAAAGTACAATGAAGAAGGGAAAATTCTAATTAATTTTTTTAATAAAAAAAAAAAAGATTTTGCAAGTTATGACAATGACACTGCATTAGATCTTTTATTCGACCCACATTTCAGGTATATATATATATATAATAAGTAATTTAAATATCTTTTTTTTTCTAATGTATCTAATATAAATTTTTATTTCATTCTCTTTATCCCCCATAGATATTTCACGGGTAACTATAGTTTTTTTTTATTATTTTAATATTTATAATAAGAATTTATAATTAATATTTACACATTATAAATTTAAATAAAAAAATGTAACTAAAAGTACCTGTAAATAATTTAATATGCTTTTTCTAATAATTTTTATTTAATATCATAGTGAATTCAAGACGCCATCTTGATTTAGCATTTAATGATAGTAAAAATATTTTCGGTGAGAAAATAGTTAATAAGTTTAATACAATGAACTATACTATCATTATTAATAGTACAATGTTAATCATAAATTCATTAATGATTCTTTATTTAAGTAAGTTTTAATTATTTAGATTTTTTTAGTAATAATAATAATAATAATAATGATAATAATGATAATAATGATAATAATGATAATAAAATTCAGAATGGAATGATAAATAATAAAAATTTTTTAAATAATATATTACAACAGCCTATGGACCATTAAAAAATACAACTAGAAAAACGATTTATAATATAATTAAAATGTATCGGTTTTTCTCAAAATGTAATTAACAAAGTATAAATTAATAGTGATAAAAAAAAAGAAAAAAGAAAAAGTAATTAACACATCTAATTCACGAATATATATATATACATTCATAATCAATAGCTGATTTTGAAGATATAATTATAAATTATGATGAAAAAATAGACGGTCTTTGTGAAAGTTATGAAATTGATAAAGAAATTATAAATCAACAAAGTACCCTAAAAATAAAGAAAAGAGACTATGAAAACTTAAAGCTAGGAATATCTTTCGCAATTATCTTCTTCTTTATTATACTTGTTGACTATATGGTTTTCGTATGTATAGTATATTTATTAATAAATGGACAAAATATTTTATATGAGTATTATTAACAATATATGACAATATCATTTTTTTCAACTAAATCTATAAGGATATTTCAACAAAAGTTAAAGATTTAGTTACTATTGCAGAAAAATCTGTTAGTATTATATAAATTTATATATTATTTTTTAGCATTAAATAAAAATCAATAATCGTACTAAATAATAATTTTCAACATTTAGGCTGATAGATATACATTATTAAAAGGAATACAGTTATTTACCTATGAATCTGTCATTCAAGATAGATCTTTATTTTTAGAGGGTGAGCCTGAACGTATATTAAGTGATAATATTAAAAAATTAGAGGTAAATGTTGTTGCTGTTGGTGGTGTTATTGTTGTTGTTGTTGTTGTTTTAAATAAAATAATAGTCACAAAAAAAAATAAGTTGCATTAAATTAAAAATTAATAAAATTTTTATTATTCCATTAACAAATATAAAAGAAATTACAAGAAGAATTAAAAACAGGATCATATGGTGGTCCAACTTTCGATAACTACCCAGCATTAGATAATATTTTAAAGGATAATGGATGTCATCGTATGTATTACGATCCATCATGCATGTTTATGCAGTATCAATATGATAGTAGTTATGGTAAAACAAAAAAAAAATACATTTCTTTTTTATAATTTCTTATATTTATTTATTTCTATTACTATTTCTATTAAAATTATATAAATATAAAAATTATTAATTATATATATTTATATTTATAATAATTTATAACAATATAATTATTTACTATTTACTATTTTCATTAACTTTTTAAATATCTTTAAAAAAAAAAAAGGTTTCACGGAAGAAATTGCAACATTACCTATGAATGAATTAATTTCGGAATATCTTGTTAATGTTAAAAGTTTCATTGAAAATTTAAAAGAAGATAAATACATTAAATTGCCATTTTCAAATGCAGAAAATATTAAAATTATGTTTGAACAAATGAAAAACGATAATTTCTTCAGACTTCAAGAAAAATTAGTTAATAATTTAATTGGAGATATTCAAGTTATAGATGATTATTTAATTTCAAGTTCACTTTTATTATTGGATTCTAATAAAAATACATTAATTTATGTGGTTAGTATTGGATGTGGTATTCTTATAATAATCGATATTTTCGTATTTAATAAAGTATACCAAACAAAGATAAAGAATTTGGATGCTTTTATTTCATTTGTATTCCTTATGCCACAATCTTTAGTTAACAAGATAGACAGATTTAAAAAGTAATATAAATATTAATATTAATTTATAAATATAATTAAAAGGAATAAAAAAAAAATTTTTTTTTTTTGAATTATTAATTTTATATATATTACATATATACATATTTTTTTTTCAATTCCATAGGTTCCTTGAAACTTCCCAATTTGAAGGCTATATCAATTAAAAAAAGCATATTCTACTACGTTGATATATTTTTTATTTAAAAAAAATTTTGTTTTTTATTTTTTAATTTCAATTCATTTTACTCTTTAAAATATTAAACCATTATAATTCTTCAAGTATTTATATTTCTTATTTTTTTTTCATTCTTTAATAATTGTTTTTTGTACCTTTTAAAAATAAGTAGTAAATATAGAATATTATATAAATTAAACAACATATGAAAACGACGAACTTTCAATGTATATATAATAATAATAAAACACAGCATTTTAAAAAATCATGGTAAAAGCAATAGAAAAAAAAATAAAAGACAACTCCTCTTTTTTTTTTTTAATAAAATATAAAATTAAAATATTTTTCTTGAAATACACTACACTATAGCTATAACTGTAATCCTTTTTATAAAGGAAAATTGATAATTGTTACTGTTGTTATTGTTGGTTTTGTGGTATTCAAAATTAACTATATACTCTATTTATTTATTTTGTTAGTTAGTTAGTTAGTTAGTTAGTTAGTTAGTTAGTTAGTTAGTTAGTTAGTTAGTTAGTTAGTTAGTTAGTTATTTATTTATTTATTTATTTATTTATTTATTTATTTATTTATTTATTTATTTATTTATTTATTTATTTATTTATTTATTTATTTATTTATTTATTTATTTATTTATTTATTTATTTATTTATTTATTTATTTATTTAGTAATTTATTAATTAATTAATTAATTAATTAATTAATTAATTATTTAATTTAAAGAAAATCTATTTTAATATAACGTGTGACAATATTGTGTAATCTTAATATAATATATTCAAACTTAATTAGATTTTTAAATTAATTAATATAAATCACAATTCAATATTTTAATATATGATAAAACTTTCAATTAATATTAATTTTTATATAAATATCAAAAAAAACCCTTTTAAGAAAGTCAAAAAACAAAAGAAAGTAACAAAAGCAAATTAACAGCAATAAAATACTTTGATACTATTAAATAGTTGTTTTAATAGTATTAACAAAATAATATAAAATAATATAAAATAACATAAAATAATAAAAAACTAATACAAAATTAAAAATATAAATAAAATGAAATCATTCAATTTAATCACTTTATCTGCTTTATTTCTTTTAATTCTTGGCAAAAGCCAAGCAATTACCTGTGAAGAAGTAAAATCCATTTTAAATACTGAATATGAAAAAGATTGCTGTGAATTACCACAAGTTCAATGTAACCAAACTAATAATGAAGTATTATCAATGTATGTATTAAATAATATATTTATTAAATAAAAAAAAGTCAAAATAAAGATTAAAATAAAAAAATGAATATTATATAAATATAAATTTTATTAATTATAAATAATAATAAACTAAGACATTTCAAATAAATCTTCATATAAAGTAATGGAGTAGGTATAGTCAAATTTGATAATCATTTAGAACGTAGAAAAGGTGGTGGTGGTCATGGTGGTGGTCACTCTAGCAGTCACTCTAGCAGTCATTCATTTTCATCAGGTGGTCATTCATTTTCATCAGGTGGTCATAGATCCGGTTCTAGTGGTAATGCTTTTAGTTCTTCACCTTCCACATATATGCAAAGTCAAAAAAGTAGTATTATTTATCCTATTGTCTTATGCATTATCGCTTTTCTTTTTGGAAAGTTTTAAATAAAATAATATATTTATATTTTATTTTACATATTAGAATTTTACATATTAGAATTTAGAATAATAAAAAAAAAAAAAATAAGCATAAAATTTAATAATCTAATAAATAATAAAGATTTTTTATTAATAATAAATGTTTTCTTTATCATTCTAATAAGTAACAATGTATAAATTCAATTTCAAAATAACAAAATGCCTAAATATTATATTATATATTTCAAATTTAAATTTTGTATATATGTATATACAATAAGAATTTTAAAAAAAAAAAAAAAAAAAAATTAAAGAAATACTTATGAAATAAATAAAAAATAATATTTTTAACTATTTAAATATTATCATTGTTTTAATAATATTTTTAAGATTTTACCTTTTAAAAAACTATTTTTTTTCGAAATAGTGTTGATAAAAATATATATAAAAAAAAAAAAAAAACTACTCGAATTATCAATAAATTTGTGTTTTGTATAACAATTTGTTATATGATGTATATTGTGATATATGCGATATAAGTAGTTTATGAGTTTTTTCATGATACCTTTATTGATATAAAATAAAACTAGGTCATTATCATTATGAAAAAAATAATAATAATAATTTTTTTTTTTACAATGCGTATTAAATATAAAATCTTTTTTTTTTTTTATTTAATTTTATATTATAATAATCAGATGAACAATCAAAGTTTTTTTTTTTTTTTTTTTCAAGACTCGTCAAGATATTTCGATACCAATTATTATTTATAATTTATAACAGATGAAGAAAAAATAGTAGATTCTTCATATATGGTATTGTAATGATCAACATTAACATCTGCATTTTATATAAAAGCATTATTAAAACATTTATTTGAAAAACACGGTTTTCACAATAGTTCCTTAAAAGGTTGAATATATCTGGCTCTAGTTGTTTTATAATATATTTATGAAAGTAACCATTTTTTATCTAGAAATTCAATAAATATTTTACCATTATATCATCTTAAACTAATGTATTCATCATCTGTACCAAGTGGCTACCGATGGTAGCTCATAACCTACAGTATACTGATATTCATGACATTAGATTATTAAAAAAAGATAAATAATCCGTTATTATGTTTTTTTTTCACTTATTAATATACCATATAGCAAAAACAAAATTTTAATATATATCCATAAATAGTTATATAATTCATCGTTTAGTTCTTTTTAAAAAAAGAGGTTGTGTGGAGTAATTGTTAAAGTTGTAACTGCCTTTTACTATTAGAATTGTATGAATGTATCAATATTTACTACATTTAAATATGTTTTATATTAATTTATTAGAAATTCTAATTTATATTAAAATTCCAAAAGTTTTTTATTTAAAATATCAATTATGTTACACAATATTGTCATACATTTATATTAATATAAAACATATTTAAATATATCAAAGTATATTGTAATATATGTTTGATTTTTATTAATCTGTTTTCATATAAATTAAAAAAAAATATTTTTTTTTAGATCAAAAAAAAAAATACAAAAAAACAAAAGAAAGTAACAAAAGCAAATTAACAGTAATAAAATACTTTGATACTATTAAATAGTTGTTTTAATAGTATTAACAAAATAATATAAAATAATATAAAATAACATAAAATAATAAAAAACTAATACAAAATTAAAAATATAAATAAAATGAAATCATTCAATTTAATCACTTTATCTGCTTTATTTCTTTTAATTCTTGGCAAAAGCCAAGCAATTACCTGTGAAGAAGTAAAATCCATTTTAAATACTGAATATGAAAAAGATTGCTGTGAATTACCACAAGTTCAATGTAACCAAACTAATAATGAAGTATTATCAATGTATGTATTATTTTAAATTAAACAAAATGTTTAAAATTAAGATTTAAATCTTTAAGATTAAAATATAATAAACATAAAGTTTAATATAATTATATTATTAATAAAATTTATACATAACATTTCAAATAAAACTTTATATAAAGCAATGGAGTAGGTGTAGTTAAATTTGATAATCATTTAGAACGTAGAAAAGGTGGTGGTGGTCATGGTGGTGGTCACTCTAGCAGTCACTCTAGCAGTCATTCATTTTCATCAGGTGGTCATTCATTTTCATCAGGTGGTCATAGATCCGGTTTTAGTGGTAATGCTTATAGTTCTTCACCTTCCACATATATGCAAAGTCAAAAAAGTAATATTATTTATCCTATTGTCTTATGCATTATCGCTTTTCTTTTTGGAAAGTTTTAAATAAAATAATATATTTATATTTTATTTTACATATTAGAATTTTACATATTAGAATTTAGAATAATAAAAAAAAAAAAAAAATAAGCATAAAATTTAATAATCTAATAAATAATAAAGATTTTTTATTAATAATAAATGTTTTCTTTATCATTCTAATAAGTAACAATGTATAAATTCAATTTCAAAATAACAAAATGCCTAAATATTATATTATATATTTCAAATTTAAATTTTGTATATATGTATATACAATAAGAATTTTAAAAAAAAAAAAAAAAAAAAAAAATTAAAGAAATACTTATGAAATAAATAAAAAATAATATTTTTAACTATTTAAATATTATCATTGTTTTAATAATATTTTTAAGATTTTACCTTTTAAAAAACTATTTTTTTTCGAAATAGTGTTGATAAAAATATATAAAAAAAAAAAAAAAAACTACTCGAATTATCAATAAATTTGTGTTTTGTATAACAATTTGTTATATGATGTATATTGTGATATATGCGATATAAGTAGTTTATGAGTTTTTTCATGATACCTTTATTGATATAAAATAAAACTAGGTCATTATCATTATGAAAAAAATAATAATAATAATTTTTTTTTTACAATGCGTATTAAATATAAAATCTTTTTTTTTTTTTTATTTAATTTTATATTATAATAATCAGATGAACAATCAAAGTTTTTTTTTTTTTTTTTTCAAGACTCGTCAAGATATTTCGATACCAATTATTATTTATAATTTATAACAGATGAAGAAAAAATAGTAGATTCTTCATATATGGTATTGTAATGATCAACATTAACAACTGCATTTTATATAAAAGCATTATTAAAACATTTATTTGAAAAACACGGTTTTCACAATAGTTCCTTAAAAGGTTGAATATATCTGGCTCTAGTTGTTTTATAATATATTTATGAAAGTAACCATTTTTTATCTAGAAATTCAATAAATATTTTACCATTATATCGTCTTAAACTCATGTATTCATCATCTGTACCAAGTGGCTACCGATGGTAGCTCATAACCTACAGTATACTGATATTCATGACATTAGATTATTAAAAAAAGATAAATAATCCGTTATTATGTTTTTTTTTCACTTATTAATATACCATATAGCAAAAACAAAATTTTAATATATATCCATAAATAGTTATATAATTCATCGTTTAGTTCTTTTTAAAAAAAGAGGTTGTGTGGAGTAATTGTTAAAGTTGTAACTGCCTTTTACTATTAGAATTGTATGAATGTATCAATATTTACTACATTTAAATATGTTTTATATTAATTTATTAGAAATTCTAATTTATATTAAAATTCCAAAAGTTTTTTATTTAAAATATCAATTATGTTACACAATATTGTCATACATTTATATTAATATAAAACATATTTAAATATATCAAAGTATATTGTAATATATGTTTGATTTTTATTAATCTGTTTTCATATAAATTAAAAAAAAAATATTTTTTTTTAGATCAAAAAAAAAAAAAGTACAAAAAAACAAAAGAAAGTAACAAAAGCAAATTAACAGTAATAAAATACTTTGATACTATTAAATAGTTGTTTTAATAGTATTAACAAAATAATATAAAATAATATAAAATAACATAAAATAATAAAAAACTAATACAAAATTAAAAATATAAATAAAATGAAATCATTCAATTTAATCACTTTATCTGCTTTATTTCTTTTAATTCTTGGCAAAAGCCAAGCAATTACCTGTGAAGAAGTAAAATCCATTTTAAATACTGAATATGAAAAAGATTGCTGTGAATTACCACAAGTTCAATGTAACCAAACTAATAATGAAGTATTATCAATGTATGTATTAAATAATATATTTATTAAATAAAAAAAAGTCAAAATAAAGATTAAAATAAAAAAATGAATATTATATAAATATAAATTTTATTAATTATAAATAATAATAAACTAAAACATTTCAAATAAATCTTCATATAAAGTAATGGAGTAGGTATAGTCAAATTTGATAATCATTTAGAACGTAGAAAAGGTGGTGGTGGTCATGGTGGTGGTCACTCTAGCAGTCACTCTAGCAGTCATTCATTTTCATCAGGTGGTCATTCATTTTCATCAGGTGGTCATAGATCCGGTTTTAGTGGTAATGCTTATAGTTCTTCACCTTCCACATATATGCAAAGTCAAAAAAGTAATATTATTTATCCTATTGTCTTATGCATTATCGCTTTTCTTTTTGGAAAGTTTTAAATAAAATAATATATTTATATTTTATTTTACATATTAGAATTTTACATATTAGAATTTAGAATAATAAAAAAAAAAAAAAAATAAGCATAAAATTTAATAATCTAATAAATAATAAAGATTTTTTATTAATAATAAATGTTTTCTTTATCATTCTAATAAGTAACAATGTATAAATTCAATTTCAAAATAACAAAATGCCTAAATATTATATTATATATTTCAAATTTAAATTTTGTATATATGTATATACAATAAGAATTTTAAAAAAAAAAAAAAAAAAAAAAAAATTAAAGAAATACTTATGAAATAAATAAAAAATAATATTTTTAACTATTTAAATATTATCATTGTTTTAATAATATTTTTAAGATTTTACCTTTTAAAAAACTATTTTTTTTCGAAATAGTGTTGATAAAAATATATAAAAAAAAAAAAAAAAACTACTCGAATTATCAATAAATTTGTGTTTTGTATAACAATTTGTTATATGATGTATATTGTGATATATGCGATATAAGTAGTTTATGAGTTTTTTCATGATACCTTTATTGATATAAAATAAAACTAGGTCATTATCATTATGAAAAAAATAATAATAATAATTTTTTTTTTACAATGCGTATTAAATATAAAATCTTTTTTTTTTTTTTATTTAATTTTATATTATAATAATCAGATGAACAATCAAAGTTTTTTTTTTTTTTTTTTCAAGACTCGTCAAGATATTTCGATACCAATTATTATTTATAATTTATAACAGATGAAGAAAAAATAGTAGATTCTTCATATATGGTATTGTAATGATCAACATTAACAACTGCATTTTATATAAAAGCATTATTAAAACATTTATTTGAAAAACACGGTTTTCACAATAGTTCCTTAAAAGGTTGAATATATCTGGCTCTAGTTGTTTTATAATATATTTATGAAAGTAACCATTTTTTATCTAGAAATTCAATAAATATTTTACCATTATATCGTCTTAAACTCATGTATTCATCATCTGTACCAAGTGGCTACCGATGGTAGCTCATAACCTACAGTATACTGATATTCATGACATTAGATTATTAAAAAAAGATAAATAATCCGTTATTATGTTTTTTTTTCACTTATTAATATACCATATAGCAAAAACAAAATTTTAATATATATCCATAAATAGTTATATAATTCATCGTTTAGTTCTTTTTAAAAAAAGAGGTTGTGTGGAGTAATTGTTAAAGTTGTAACTGCCTTTTACTATTAGAATTGTATGAATGTATCAATATTTACTACATTTAAATATGTTTTATATTAATTTATTAGAAATTCTAATTTATATTAAAATTCCAAAAGTTTTTTATTTAAAATATCAATTATGTTACACAATATTGTCATACATTTATATTAATATAAAACATATTTAAATATATCAAAGTATATTGTAATATATGTTTGATTTTTATTAATCTGTTTTCATATAAATTAAAAAAATATTTTTTTTTAGATCAAAAAAAAAAAAAGTACAAAAAAACAAAAGAAAGTAACAAAAGCAAATTAACAGTAATAAAATACTTTGATACTATTAAATAGTTGTTTTAATAGTATTAACAAAATAATATAAAATAATATAAAATAACATAAAATAATAAAAAACTAATACAAAATTAAAAATATAAATAAAATGAAATCATTCAATTTAATCACTTTATCTGCTTTATTTCTTTTAATTCTTGGCAAAAGCCAAGCAATTACCTGTGAAGAAGTAAAATCCATTTTAAATACTGAATATGAAAAAGATTGCTGTGAATTACCACAAGTTCAATGTAACCAAACTAATAATGAAGTATTATCAATGTATGTATTATTTTAAATTAAACAAAATGTTTAAAATTAAGATTTAAATCTTTAAGATTAAAATATAATAAACATAAAGTTTAATATAATTATATTATTAATAAAATTTATACATAACATTTCAAATAAAACTTTATATAAAGCAATGGAGTAGGTGTAGTTAAATTTGATAATCATTTAGAACGTAGAAAAGGTGGTGGTGGCCGCGGTGGCGGTCGCTCAAGTAGCAGCTCAAAAGGTAGCTCAAAAGGTAGCTCAAGCAATAAATCCAGTGGTTCAAGTTTTAGTGGAGGATATAACAAAGGATATAGTACAGGATATGGTATAGGATATAGTTCATCTAGCAATAAATATAGAAATGGTTATCATAGTGATAATTCTACTAGTTCATCACCTACTACTACATACATGAAATATAATCAAAAAAATAGTATTATTTATCCAATTGTTATATGTATTATTGCTATTCTTTTTGGAAGGCTTTAAATGAAACAATATTTTATATTTAATTTTACGTATTAAAATAAACAAAAAAAAAGGAAACTTTTTTAATGGATAATTACAATAATCTAATTAATGATAAAAGAAAATATTAATAATGAATGTTTCCTTTACCATTCTAATAGATAATTATATAGATTCATATGAGAAATAACGAAATACCCAATATTATTATACATTTCAAAATTATGGTTAATTATATATATGTGTAATTTTTACGTTATTAATAAAGTATAATGAATATCAAAATGAATTTGAAACTTGAAACAAGCTCTACAATTAGTCAAAAATCAAGCTAGGAAAATTGAGTTTGACTTTATTATGGGGATGATTGTTTTAGATTTTTTTTGGTTTTTTGGAACAAACCCTGAATTAAAAAAAAAAAAAAAAAAAAAAAAAGGTTATGGAAACAAGCCCAATAAATATCATAGTATTTAGAAATAAGCAATTTTATTTATATTTTAGTAATTCATCATATGTTAAACTAGTAACATATTAACATATAACTTTTATATATATAAATATCAATATAACAGCAAATATATATATGATATTTAAAAAATATAAAATTCATTTTAAATGCATAGTTTTATAAAAATCGTTAAATCATATACATCGTAAAAAAATTAAAGAAATCATCATTAAATAAAAAAAAAAGAATAAATAAATAATAAAAAGAAAAATATTACTATTTTAGTGTTGTAATTGTTTTCATTATATTTTTTTACAAAAATAATTTTTATCAGAACATTGTACCCTTTTGAGCATTTACATATAAATACAAATAAGATAAATACTCGTCAATGATTTTATAATTATAGAATTGGTTTCATTTTTTAAAGGAATAAGTGATAAGAGTTATTATATATTTTTATATTACTATTCAAACCAACGTCTTAATATGAAAAAAAAAAAAAAAAAAAAAAAAAAGGTATTGCTAATGTTTTTATTACCATAATGAATTTATGTATATTAATCATATTATCATATGATGAATCATATGATATAAATATCACAAGATTTTTTCTATCCTTAATTATTTATTTAATTATTTATCTTTCATTCATTTATTTAATTTATAATATTTAAAATTATCCAATAAAGAATTAATGGATCATAAAATAAAATATGGAAAAACTTTTTAAATAAAATGGAAAAATAAATAAATAAATAAAATATAAAATAAAATAAAAAAAAAGTCAACTTTTTTAAAGTTAAACAAGAGAAAGAAAACACAAAAAAAGCAAAATAAAATAAAAACTTTTCTTTTTATAAATCATTAAATAAAAAAAAAAAGAAAGATTAAAATAATTCTAAAAAGTTTTATATATAAAAAGATAAATATTATATATATATAAAAGAAAATTAAAAAAAAAAAAAAAAGGAAAATGTTAATACTTTAATACTACTACTACTACTACTACGAAGAGAAAGTGAATAAAGTTATAAATTAAAAAAAAAAAAAAAAAAAAGAAAGGAAAAAAGAAAAAAGGAAAAAGGAAAATATATATATATATATATACCTAAAATAATTTGAAATATACAAAAATTGTAGGTTTTATTTTTCAATTATAATAATAATTTATCGTTTTAATTCTAATTATTCTAAAGGATGAAAAATAATAGTATC
Organism: Piromyces finnis; assembly: GCA_002104945.1. Lineage (NCBI taxonomy): Eukaryota > Fungi > Neocallimastigomycota > Neocallimastigomycetes > Neocallimastigales > Neocallimastigaceae > Piromyces > Piromyces finnis. The sequence goes on from MCFH01000039.1 coordinate 138,307, forward strand.
ATTCATAATAATTGATATCATTAATCATATATCCTTTATATTATATAAACATATATCAGGATTTATACATCTATCGATTTTAATCATATACCATAAATTAATATTAAAAAGAAAGAAAGAAAGAAAAAGCAAGATATTGAGTTATATATGCAAATTAAATTACTACTGTACATAATTTCACAATTATAATAATTAATAAATCCTATTTTTTTTTTACATCACAAATTGTATTAAAATATATAACTCTTAATTCAAAAAAAAAAAAAAAAAAAAAAAAAATGAGACTTTTATCTATAAGTAAATGTACCTATTTAATTTTCATTTAAATATTAATAAAATAAATAGGTTTAATGAAAGAAAATTTTTAATATCATTATCAAATAAATTTCAAATATTAATAATTTTTTAAAAAAAATTATCTATTTCATATATGATAATAATAATAATAACATTGGTACTTTAATAGGTCTTTTAATAGCATCTACTGCATTTAATTTTTCATATGCAAATGAAAATGAAAAAGATATACGAAATCAATCTGGTATTTTATCAATTATCTTTAAAATTTATTTATGAACCATTTAAAATTAAATAATAATAATAATTAATGAATAAATTGTTTTATATATATATATATATATTTAAAAAATTCTATAATTAAAATGAAATTTAACTTGTCGATTTAAAAGAAATTATATTTGATTCAACATTAAACGTATTAAAAAGTTTCCCTAATACTACATATGTTGATACTAGATCATTTTTGGAAAAGAAATTTCATAGATTCCCAGGAGTTTTAAATCATTTACATCTCAATAATATTATAGAAGCAAAAAAAAAGGAAAAAAATGATATCTTTAATATTATTCTCGATAAAAGTAAAATAGAAACCCTACCTGTAATACAAGATAAGGATAAATTACCTGAAAAACGTCTCAAAGCTCATAGAATATTAGAATATTTAGGAATAAAAAATAAATATGGAAAAGCGTTATTAAAACTTGCAGATATATATTTTGTAATTATAGATTTAATATTTATTATTAATATTAATAGTAAAAAAAAATGAACTATATATATATAAAAAAAGCAGAGTAATATAAATGATAATAACTTTTAAAAAAAAAAACTTTTTTATTTTATATATTTATTTTTATTATTCAATATTCAAATACTTAATAAATACAATAACAACTCTATGACTACAATAATTATTGAAACCTATTATATATACTACTTTATAATAAAAAAAAAAAAAAAGTATGGTTATTATGGTTATGAACAAAATATTGATAAAGCTTTTCAACTATATCAATTTTTAGCTGATGAAATGGGAAATCCTCAAGCTCAACAAAAAATTGGTTTCATATATTCAATAGGTTTAGGAAGTATTAAAAGAGATCAAGCCAAAGTATGAAATTATAACAATAATTTTCAACACTAATTATAATTGATATAAATTAGAGAAATATAAATACACTTTTATTTATATTAAATATTCATCATTAATATAAATAACGTTGAACGTTGTATCTTTTTTTAATTCATAATAAAAAAAATATTAAATATTTTTTTTTATTTATTTATTTATTTATTTATATATTAAATAATTCATTTTCAACAAGGCATTATTATACTTATCCTTTGCAGCAATGAATAATGATATTTCATCTCAAATGGCTATCGGTTATCGTTATTTATTCGGTATTAGTACTGAAAGAAATTGTGATGAAGCGGTCTGGTATTATAGAAAAATTGCTGATGAAAGTAAATATTTCATAAATTAAATGAAGATAACTGGATTTTTAGTTTAATTCAATAATTATTTAGAAGAAAGAAAAAAAAAATTACAATTGAATATTCATTAATAAATATATAAAATTATTCTTTTTATATTTATAAATATTTCAAATTTTTAATTTTTTTCCTTTTTTTTTTATCAGTGGTAAAAATTCAACAATCTGGACCACCATTAGGTCGTCTCTTACCTTCACCAAAAATTAGTGCCTATGAAGAAGATGGAGGTATCTTTGGAAAAGGAGCAAGTAATGTCATTGGTAGACCAATTGATGAAGCTAAAGGTGGTGCTGATATTTCTGAAACAGAACTTCATCAACTCTACAAATATATTGAAGAAAATGAAAAGCATAATCCAAATAAACAGGTAAAAATATTAATATATATACAATTACTATAATGTTAAAATATATAAATATATATTAACGTTAGCAATTAAAGACAGCAATAAAAATAATACCTAAGTATTGTTGTTATTGTTTGTTGTTAAAAGTTTTATAAACAAGTCTCATTAAATAATGATAAATAAATTATTAAAAGATAAATTTATTCGAAAAAAATGTTTTTTAAAATATTTTCATATTTATATATAGGTATTAATCGCTTTAAATTACTATCAAGGAACTCCTCCAATTAAAAAGAATTTCAAAAAAGCTCTCAAAATATTCAAAGTAGCTGCTCGTCACCTACCTGAAGAAATCTATAAATCTGACAATATTGAAATTACCGAAAAGGATTTGGAATTTATTCCAACCAATAATAAAATAAAAGCTGCTGCTAAAGCTGCTGCTTTTGTTGGTCAAATGTATTGGAGAGGTGAAGGTGTGGAACCAAATGAAGTTGAAGCTCGTAAATGGTATCAACGTAGTGCAAAATTGGTAAGATTTCTTTTTAATATAATTAAACAGATTAAAAAAAAAAAAAAAAAAGAGGGAAAAAGCTTTTAAGATAATAACTACATATATTTTCAACAATAAATTATTATTTACATAATTGAAAATAATTTAATAAATATACCAATATATTAACCTTATTCCCTTTCTTCTTAACCTCCTTCACTTTTCATATTGATAATATAGGGTTATAGTGCTGCAATTAATGCTTTGGGTGTCATGTATCAATATGGCTATGGTCAATTAAAACAAGTAATATATATATACATTATATATATTATTTATTTAAATTGAAAATTTTAATTTTTAAAATATATATATATATATGTATATATTAACTAATTCATTTACTAAATATATATTATCAATATCATTTATTTTATTTTATATTAAACCTTTTTAGGATGAAGATTTAGCAATAAAATATTTCATTGCTTCATCCAATAAAGGTAATCCAGATGCCCAAACTAATTTAGGTAGTATTCTCGCTGAATCTGATATTGTAGAAAACAAAATTAGTGCCTTTAATCTTTTCCAACAAGCTTCTAAAACTGGTAATATTGTAGCCTCATACAAATTAGCATCCTTTTATATGGCAGGTGAAATTGTTGCAGAGCAATGTGTTTTTGCAGCTTCTCTCTACAAAACCATTGCTGAACGTGCTAGTTATTATGATGAATTATTTGAAGAAGCAAAAATGGATCTTAGACGTCGTAATTATGATGCTGCACTTCTCAAGTATATTATACTATCAGAACAAGGTTATGAAATAGCCCAAAGTAATGCCGCTTATTTAATTGATGAAGGTATGAATACATCTTTTTATATATATATATATATCAAGAATATTTATTAAACTTAACCATACAATGAATCATTTTAATTTCATTCCTATATATATCAATATAATTCTATATTAATATCCAATAAAATACCTACAATTTTTTTTTTGTTTTTTTTACCATTTTATTTTTTATTCTAATTTCCTTTATAATTTTTTTTTTTTTTTACCATTATATTTTTTATTCTAATTTTTTTTATTTATTTATTTATTTATTTAGGTCTTGCTTCCATAAATTCACTCTTTTATAATGAACAAAATCCATATTCAATAGCCTTAGTTTATTGGAAACGTTCTGCTAATCAAATGAATCCTGATGCTAGAGTTAAAGTAGGAGATTATTATTTCTATGGTTTAGGTACAGATGAATTTATGGAAGAAGAAGTTACTGAAAGTGATGATAGTAGTTCTGATGATGATAATGATGATGATAATGATGATGAAGATAATAAATTAGAAAATCAAGAAGGTGAAGAATCCACCACAACTGAAAAAAAGGATGATAAAAAGCATGAAGCCGGAACTACAGAAATGGATGAAAGTACTCGTCATGAAATTAAGAATAGTATGCTTCGTTTTTCACAAAAAATTGCAGGAAGTCTTTATGGTAAACAAGGTACACCTGACTATTCCATTGCCTTTAGTTATTATCAAGCTGCAGCAGATAATGAAAAAAGTTCTCTTGCTATGTGGAATTTAGCCTTTATGTATGAATATGGTATTGGAGTTAAAAAGGTAAAAGAAAAGAACAGAAAAGGAATAATAATAATAACTAGCATAATAATGATAATAAGCATAATCATAAATTATTCTGATAATAAAATAAATATACATACAAGAATAAGAATATATGATAATAATGATGATTAATTATTTTTTTTTTCTTTATTTTAATATAATATATATATATTAATTCTTTCTTTTTTTTTTTTTTTTTTTTTTTTGCCTGTATTATATAGGATTTATTCTTAGCTAAAAGATATTACGATCGTTCTTTAGAAATCAATCCATTTGCCTCTACACCTATTAAACTTGCCCTCTATAAACTTAATTTAAAGGTTCAAATTCATAATATAAAATGTCAATTAACACACCGAGAAGATGAAATGATTAATTTCAAGGAAGATAAAGAAGGTACAGATAATAAGATTAATTTTGATGATGGTGATGATGAAACCAGTAAAGGTATTAATGAACGTATTAAGCAAAGTTTCAAAGATAAGCATGGTCAAAATGAAAAGGAATTAACTTTGAGTGAAAAACTTTTAAAGAGTATGGAAATTGATAAGGAAACCAAACTTATTCTTACCAGTTTTCTTTTTAAATTCTTGTTGGGTTATGGTGTAGGTTATATTATTTATGCTATTTTCCATTATCGACAACATAGAAGATTCCCAACAGTTCGTTTTAGTTTAGTTGTCTTATACCTTTTCTTATTTTCTGCTTGTATAGGAACTATGCTTTCTAATATACAAGAAGAATTACAAAGACGACTTCAGCTACCACATCATTAAAATGAAATCACTAAAAAAAACGAAAAAAAAAAATTTCATTTTTCATTTCAATTTTTTTTTTTTTTTTAATTTTATATCTTTTTTACTCTTTTTTACACCTTTTCATTTTCTTCCTCTCTTCTTCTTTTTATTTATTAATTAATTATTCTTTTCTCTTTATTTTTTTTTTCTTTTCTTTTTCTTTCTCTTTTTTTTTTTTTTTATTCATAAACTATAATTAATATAGGTCTATACATAGTTTTTTTTTTTTTAAAATTATTAATAATATACACACACATTATATATTTTATTCTCTAATTACAAATTAAAAAAATAAAAATAAAATAAGAAATTAAAAACAATAATAAAATAATTAAAAGCAATACAAACAAATATAAAAAAAAAAAAAAGAGAGAAAGAAAATAAACAAGAAAAGAAAAAAGTAAAAGTAAAAAAAAAAAAAAAAAAAAGAAAAGCAAGTATTAAACCAAATAAAAAATAATAATATTATTAAATAAAATAACAAATATATATAAATACATTTATACAATTCAAAATATGTTTGTATTCTAATTTCCTTTTTTTCATGATAAAACTTTTTATAAAAAGAAAAAGTTGCCTTTTTCACATTTCCTCATTTTATTTATTTATTTATTTATTTATTTATTTATTTACTTATTTATTTATTCATTCATTCATTTATTTAGTTAGTTAGTTTATTTATTTATGTATTTATTTAGTTTATTTATTTATGTATTTATTTATTCACTTATTTATTTAGTTAGTTAGTTAGTTAGTTAGTTATTTATTTATTTATTTATTTATTTATTTATTTATTTATTTATTTATTTATTTATTTATTTATTTATTTATTTATTTATTTATTTATTTAATTTTTTAATTAAAAAAATCTTTTTTTTTTATATAATTACACTTTTTTTAAAAATATTTTTATCCATTTTAAAATTTCATCAACAAAGAGAGAAATTTTATTTAAAAAATCACCCAATTTATTTATTTATTATAGGTTAATTTGTATTTAAAGCATTTATAAAAGCTAATTTAAAATGTCTAAACAAAATAATAACATTATTAATAAAGAAGATTTTTCTTTTCTTCCAACTATTCTTAGTATTTTTGAAAAAATAAATTCAGAAAATATGAAGGATACTCAAGCAATAAAAAAAATAGTAAAAAAAAAAAAAACATTATCTTTTAATATATATATATATATAATAATATATAATAATTATAAAAGAAGAGAAAATATTAACATAATCTTTATATATATATTAATAAAAAAAAAAAAGTCTATAAATTTATTAGAACACATTGAAGAATGTAAAACAAAAGTTAATAATTTACCAGGTATTGAAAATTCCAATATTGAACAATTAAATAAATATGATGAAGAAATTAAAGTTGTTAATCAAAGAAGGTATACTAGTATATAGTAATAATATTTCTTTTTTCGTTACTTTCAATTTCTATGTACAAATGTCAAATTAATATTTTTATTAATTTATAAAAATGTATATACATATTTTCAATTTTAATAATAATTCACTTCTTTCTTAAACTAAAAATGGATATTACTATAAAAAAAAATACATAAAAATAAAAACAGAAAGCAATTTATAGACTATTTAAACATGCCAATATTTAAAAAATTTTATAGTGAAGAAGGAATAAAAAAACAAAATGAATTAATTTCCATTCAAAAACGTTTAGAAGCTATTGATAAAGAAAAGATAGCAGATATAAAAAAGAGAACTAGGGATACCATGGAAGTTGATACTGAATCCTCTACAAAAAAAACAAAAGTTGAATCTGAAGCAACAGAAACTACATCATCTACTTCAGAGACTAAAGTAGAAATAAAACAAGATACTTCCACAGATATAAAAACTGAAATCAATACCAACACTATATAAAAAATAAATATTATAAATTATACATTTAAAAATTTACAATGTTTATAGGTACCTTACCAAAAGAAAGAAAGAAAGAAAAAAGCATTTACATTTAATATATATTTCAAAATCCGTCAATAATTCCAAGATAATTTCATATTAATATAAAAAACTCTAAATTAACTCTTTCACAAGACATTAGATATTTAAGCCATCACAAATTTTATCAACTCATACTTTTTTTTTATTACTTTAAAGCAAATACATACTCATAAAATAAAAAAAAAATTAACTATTTATTAGACTTTAAAAGTTTAACCAAATAAACGAAAAAAAAAAAAAAAAAAAAGAATATGTTCTCTATTAATATATATGAGCTTTTTAGTATTACTATTATTAGTAAGTAGTAGTAGTAGTATTATGACTTTGTATACTAACTATCGTACATCTCTCAAAATAAATACTTCTCCTCTCAAATATAGTTTATAAACATTATCAAATATAGATAATGAAAAAAAAAAATAATAAATTTAATATCCTATTTTTTTCATATTTTATACAAACATAAAACATGCCTTTAAAGTACTTTTTATAAGTTATCCCTTGTAAATAATTTCCAATATTTCATGTTTTTTTCTAATTTATAGAAAGAAAGAAAATTTCTTTTTTAAAGAAAAAAAAACAATATATTTAAATTGTCACTCTTTTTCTTCTTCTTCTTCTTCTTAAAATTATATCTTTTTGTTCTGTTATTATTATTATTTTTAGTTTTTATTATTTCATTTTAATTTATATTTTCAAATTTTCATGAATAGTTTTATTATCATTATTATTATTATTATTATTAATTCTTGTTTATTTTTATATTGGAATCCTTTTTTCAAAAAATAAAAAAATAAATATCTATTTTTAAAAAATTTAATCATTATTGAATTAACTTGTTTCTTTGGTTATTTTGATCTTTCTATTATTATTATTATTATTATTATTATTATTATTACTCTTTTAAAAATAATTCTAATAATTATTTTTGTTTTATATTATTATGCATTGCTTATTTAAAAATATAATATTTTTATAATCTATGGTTTAAAACTCTGATTAAAAAAAAAAAAAAAAAGATATTTTGTTATAATTATTAATAAAGTTTTCTTTGAGAAATGAATCTATTAAATTACTTCTTTCCCTTGTTCTTTGGTTGCCAATCCTTTAAGGAACGTTCAATATTTTTCCAGTATCTTAATTTTATAGTTTCATTTTGAGCAGCTTCCCAAACTTCAGCTTGGAAAAATATAGAAAGATTTCTTATGGCGAGATCAATTCTTGCTGTGAAATATGATAATAATAATTTAGTTAATAATATAAAATAAATTAATAAATCATCATAATTTCATATCTCAAGAATATAAGGATATTTCATTAAGGTGTTATCAATAATAATAATTTTACCTTCATTTTCAGAAAAGATGTCTTCAATATCTTCAATGCATTCAGCATTATCAATAAATTCATTAATAGTCATAATTTCCATTAAGAATTCAACATTATTATTAAGAGTTTCACTTTCTTCGGTTGGATGACCTAAAAGAGTTAACTTTTTTTTTTGAGGAAGAAAAAAAGGAATAGGATGAGAGAAAGATAAAAAAAAATATAATAAAATATTATTATTAATACCATAATTTAACATCGAATAAAAATTATTATTATTATTATTATTATTATTATATAATTACAAGATAAGTAGCACGGTCTAATGGTTCAACTAAGCAATGATAGGCCTTATTAAGGTATGAGGATTGTTGTTCAGAATATTCTTTTTCCTTCTTTTAAATGTTAAATTAATAAAAAAAAAACAATTAGAATATATATAATATATAATATATATTATTTATAATGTTCATAATAATATTTTGAAATATAATATATTCATATATGATTCTGAAAATGTAATGTAATTTATCATACATCAGATTTGGTAGAGTAATTATCTGGATGAACAGCTTGTTGAAGCTTTAAAAATTTAGCTTTTAAACTTTTTAAATCAATATCGAAACTTCTTTGACTATTATTAAATAGAGAATGAGGCATATAAAATAATTAATATGAAATTATATTTATTACAAAAAAAAAATATATATATATATATATTATCAATTTTAGAAATTCACTTTTTTTTTAAAAAAAAAAATATTTTCTTTTTCCTTTTTTAACTTACATTCCGAATATACTAAAATAGTCAACTCCTCGACTTAAATTTTGAACAGTTTTACATTTTTCACAGAAAATAGCTTCAATCTTGTTATCAGCATCACATTTCCAACATTTTTTATTGGTTGGAGTAGAGTAAAATCTTTGTTGTTGAGATTTAAAACAAGTATTGGAAAAAGCTAAAGCTTCCTTACATTGTGAAAAATAATTGTTTAAAGAAGTATTTAACTTGACACCAGATTGAGTTGAAAGAGAATGGTAGTTATTTTTAAGACTGAAATTTCTAGCAATACCACAATGATGGCCAGATGTTAAAGCTGGTAAAACATTTTTAATACTTTTAAGACTTTGTTGTTGTTGTTGTATTAAAGACATTTTCTTTTTTAACTATTCAATTCCTTGATAAATTTTAAAATTTTTGTTAGATTTTAACTTTTTTAAAATTCAAATTAAAGAAAAAAAAAATTAAAATAAAAATTTTTTTTTTTATAAATTCGGAAGGAGTGGAAAAAAATTTTTATATTAAAAAAATTCTTTTTTTTTTATGGTAAAAAAAAGCGAATTTTTAAAAAAGAAATGCCCATTGACCATGAGACATGGATATAATCATGTATTTATAGTTAAGTAATCATAGGCATGATGCTATTAATAATTGGTAATAGTAATCGGTAATCGGTAATAGTAATCGGTAATAGTAATAGTAATCGGTAATAGTAATAGTAATAGTAATAGTAATAGTAATAGTAATAGTAATAGTAATAGTAATAGTAATAGTAATAGTAATAGTAATAGTAATAGTAATAGTAATAGTAATAGTAATAGTAATAGTAATAGTAATAGTAATAGTAATAGTAATAGTAATAGTAATAGTAATAGTAATAGTAATAGTAATAGTAATAGTAATAGTAATAGTAATAGTAATAGTAATAGTAATAGTAATAGTAATAGTAATAGTAATAGTAATAGTAATAGTAATAGTAATAGTAATAGTAATAGTAATAGTAATAGTAATAGTAATAGTAATAGTAATAGTAATAGTAATAGTAATAGTAATAGTAATAGTAATAGTAATAGTAATAGTAATAGTAATAGTAATAGTAATAGCAATCGGTAATTAGAATTAGAATGGTAATCAGAATAATTAGAATAATCCTTTTTCACATAGGAATATAAATCCACTCGCGATATTTTAAAATGTTGGTAAAGTATTGATATATGGTCACAATAACAAATCAAAAAAAGTTTTTATTAGTAAGAAAAAGTTGATTTTATTCTTATTCCGATTATCCGATTATACTATTACTATGTCTACTAATATTAATGTATTAGGAGCACTAAATTAGTAGGATGAGTATAAATTATTAATATGAGTATTAGTATGAATATCAGAGTATTACCGATTACTATTACTATCATTATTCTAATCATTATTACACATATATCCATATTCATTTACATATATTATTCTTTTCCTTTTACGAATCATTTTTATAATGTTTATTTCTTTATTTTAATATTTATTATTCTCTTTCTTTTGGTGTTATAGAAAAAAATTCTTTTTTAATTTCATGTTTACAAAAAGAAATGAATATAATTAATATTGGTAAATAAAGAAATAAAATCATAAACGCTCTATTCAAATATACACACAATGAATGTATCATAAAATACTTGAATATATATAACTTTAATATTATTAGGAATACTTTTTGCATCAAGTCTAATACAACTTTTTTTTTTATTAAAAAAATATATTTAATCTTTCAGTTCCATTCTCTTTTATATTCTAAATTTCTTTATTTACAATAACTTCAACCTTTAATCAACCTCTAATTGAAAAGGCTTCTTCCTTTCAAAGTTTTCAGCAAAGCAAAGCTCCTATTATTAAGGGTTAGAATATTAAAAGAAGATGTTTTTCCGTTGCTGGAAGTTTTGGCTTGAATATTTTAAAGAAACCAGAGTTTGTTAGGTTTCATGTGCTAATGATGATTGGCTAAAATTAAATGAACGTTTTAAAAATAAAATTAAACAATTCAATTTATATATATTAACAGTATATTGCAATATATTATAATAGTAATTGAAAATTTAAAAAAAGTGGAAAAGTGACATTAAACCTGAAAAAAAGGTAAAGTGTAAAATGAAAGAAAAGAAGAAAGAAATATTAAAAAGCTGGAAAATAATTAAAAATGAAATGAATTTAATATTCATATTTATGGTATAAATCTTTTCAAAGGATTCTACCGTACATTTTTTAACATTTTATTAGTAAAAGAGGGAAAAAAAATTTAAAGTTGAATTTAATTCTTTTCCTTAGTACTTAATATTTATTATACCTAACTCACTTTTTCATTGGCATGGTAATGACTAAAACAATTATTACAATGTGATTTTTAATATATAAAAAAACAATTACAAATAAAGTAGTATTAAAAATAAAAGAAAAACGTAATGGGGAATATGCTATAAATGATGTTTTTTTTTAAAGAAATAGAGCTTTACAAAGTTTATAGCTTTCATACCATTATTATTACTTGTATCTTTAATTATATCTTAACACTTATTTATTAAATACAATTTCATTTTTTTTAAATATAAATGCTATTCCAACTCTTTTTTTTCATATACCTTTTCCTTTCTCTTTCTTCTTTTCTCTTTAAATACTTTCTTATTTTGTCTTTTTTTTTTAAAAAAGCTTTTTTATAGTGTTTGCTTCTTTTTCAAGTTTGCTTTTTGTTATTAATTAAAATATCCTTTTTAAGAAGATTTTCTATAAAAGGAAAGATTCATTAAACATTCAAACTTTAATTAATATAAAATTAATTAAAAATTAATTAAATAAAATTATACCAAAAATTAAAAATAAAAGAAAAAGCAACCAGAAAAAGCCAAAAAAAATTAACAAAAGCCAATAACAACCAGCAACAACCAACAATCGTTAATACTAGTTGATTTTAAAAAAAATAAACTATATTTTTTTTAATTAGAACTTTTTTTTGTTTGTTGTTTGTTTATAATTTTATTTTTTACTGGAATCTTTTTTACAATAAAATTTCACCCTTTCCTTAATATTGAATTGATTAAAAAATTAATTATTTATATTATACACCACATATTATAGTATATTGTAATATATTGATAATTAAATTAAATAATCATGTATTACATTACATTATTGTATTATATTTATTGTTTAGTTTAATTTTTCAAACATGTAACAAAATCTTGTATTTAAAACAATATATACAATACAATATATTATTATATATTAAATTTATATGAAATCAATACTTTTAATATATTGTTGAATAAATTAATTGATTTAACGATAGTCAATATATCATAAACTTTAATAAATAATAATTTGGCTTTGTCAAATTTAATACGATCGTTATCATAGTACAATATAAACTACAATATAATACAATATATTGTAATATATGAACAATATATTATTTATATACTTTGTTATTAAATTTTTAATTTTTAATTTATTATGGAAAAAGTTGCATTACACAACACAAAAGGTTAGGTTATTACCAAAAGTTTATTACTAGTAAAAACAGTGAAAGTACCAAGAAGTTTGAAGAAGCCTAAAAACAAGAAAAAGAAAGGGAATAAAAGTGGTTTAAATCATAAAAAATTCTACTTTGCCTTAGCTATGGGTTATGGTCGTCTAACAAAAAAACTTTAATGCTTTTGACTTTTTATTATGCCTTTCATTCTTTTTTTTTTTTTTTGCTGTTGTTTTCTGTATAATTTATTGTAAATTTTTAATTTTCATTTTTTAATTTATTTTATTATTAAATAATGTCATCGAAATTAATTCATTTTTTAATGGAATAAAAATCAACAAATTAATGAATAAATTATTAATAAACTAAATAAATTATTAATTAAATAAATGAATAACTAAATAAATAATTAATAAATATATAAAAGATAAATTTTTTTTTTTTTTTCTATTTTTCTATTTATAATTATAATTTATAGTCAATTAGTCATTTACCACGTTCATTGACTACGTACAAGATATAGAGTTTCTTTTTTTTTTTTTTTTTTATTTCTTTGTTGAATTAATAATTATAGAGGAAATAGATAACGTTAACAATCAATTAAAGTTGAAAAATAAATAAATAAAATAAAAAAAAATACAATTCAATAAAACAAAAAAATAACAACAACCGAATAATACCACCACCAACTATTGTTATTTATTTTCAAAAGGCAAAGTTTTCCGAAAATATTATTATTGAAACAATAGTAGTAAATATAAAAGGAAAAAAGATAATTTATAGACAACTTGTTATACAGTTCAATGTACAATTAAAAACAACAACAATAATAACAGCTATAAAACAAAAATAAACATTAACTAATAAATAATATTATTTGTTTAAAAAAAAAAAAAAAAAAAAAAAAAATGAAAATTATAGTTTTGTTTTAATAAGGAAAAGCAACACCATATTTCTATTCGTATTCATAAAAATATATATATATATTTTTTGACATTCTTGAAAAATTTGAAGGAAACACACTCCTTTTAAATATTTGTAAATATAATATTTTTTATATTGTTTTTATAAAAAAAAACTGATTTGATTTCCTAATCGTAAAAATTATTATCATACAAAAATAAGTAGCAATATATATATATATATTTTTTATTAAAAAGAAATATACAAATTATAGAATTTTATTAAAATAACAAAAAAAGTATATATACGAAAATTTATTTATTCTCGAAAAGAAATATATACCTTTTTTTTTTTTTTTTTTTTTTTTACAATTGAATAAATAAAAACTTTTATAGACTTTTCATTTATATAATAGATAATCTATCAACTTGAAGGATATATTTATATAATTCAATATACTATCAATTTTTTTATTCTTATCATACACTTTTCATTTTAAAAAAAATCAATAATAAAGATAAAACACCATGGAAGATAATAATAAATTTTCTTTAAAGCTCGATTTAGATTTGGGTAATGATATAGAGTTAGCTAAAGATCTAGATTTTGATAACTTTAAAAAACAATTTTTAACAGATGAACCAGACGATTTTTTAAAGAATTCACCTGTATCACCAATAAGAACAAATTTTCAAAATGCTAATATTAATGCCTCACAGGTTAAAACACCTACCTCACAAAAAAGAACAAGTTCTTTTGTTGCTATATCAAAATATTTAAATAATAGGTATAGTACTGATAGTAATGTCAGTAATAAAACTGATAATAATATATCATCTTTATTAGTTAAAGTTGGTGACTTTTTCTCAAAGAAAACAACAGAAAAAGAAGTTGATGATAATAAAGTATTTATACCTACCAGTACCTCAGATATGCCATCCGCTGTCATTATGAATATATTATTGAATGTAAAATCATCAAATGATTTATATAATGCTGCTCTTGTTTGTAAACGTTGGGCAACAATTGCTTTACCCCTTCTTTATTCAAAGGTTCACATAAAAACCGAAAATAATTTTAAAATTTGTTTAAAAATGAAAAAGTGTAATAAAGTATGCCAAATTTGTACCAATAATACTTTCTCTCCTATTCCATCAAAATATAGAGGTCTAATTCAAGAATTAATTGTATCCCTCACTCATATTGATAGGAATAAGTTAAATTCCTCAGCGACTCCTATCGTACCACTTTATAAATCAAATAACAAACAACGTCTTTCCGTACAATCTACTCTCTCTAATTCTAGCTACTTATCTAATTCTTCTTCTATACGATTAAATAGTAATAGAAGAGATTCCGAAATTTCCATTGGCTCTACAATATCTACCCTTTCAAATTCTCTTTGTAATTTCCCAATTAATGAGGAAGAAACTATCACTACAACAACCGAATCCTCTTCAACCCTGGCCCAACTTGAAGGTAGTAATACCTCTTCACCTACTCTATCCCCAGATGGAAACAATAACACAAATAGTAGTTTATCCGAATTAATCAACCTTCAATTAAATTCAACATCCGCCGCAACATCATCAAACCTTAACATCAATACGTCTGTGAGAGCTATTAAAAGAAGTAGTTTAAATAACGGTAATTCAAGTCCTCGTATTCAACCAGGCAATTCATCCTTTCAAATGGATCCATTCTTTGAAGAACATATCATTAATTGTGCTATAGGTGGTAATCTTAAGGTATTAAAGCTTGTCAATATATCCTTACCAAGTTTAAATGCCATGTTAAAATATATCCCACCAAAACAACTTAAACATCTTGAAGTCACCACCATTCATAAAAGAATGACCCTTGAAATTGATTCTCTTTTAAACTATTTGAGACGTTGTGATGCCCTATCTTATTTAGGTCTTGGATTTTGTACCGATCATTGTTCTTGTTGGTATGATGATAATGCCAAGTCGTTAGTTAGTCGATTAGTCAAGAGTCTACCGCCAAATTTGAAATCAATAAGATTTTTCTGTAGTAACATGATTCATCGTGATACCATGATGATTATTTCTCAAAAATGTCCAAAGTTGGAGAAATTAGATTTAACCGAAGCATGGTTTGAATTAGAAGAAAAGGAAGAGGAGGAAGAAACCAGCGCCATGGATGAAAGCTTTGAAAAGGTACAAGAGGATACGGCAGTAGAAGAATCAAAAATAGAAGATCAAAAAGAAAATTTATTAAATATCATGTCCATTCCTACGAAAAAGGGATTCCAATTTGCCAATCTTAAATACTTTGGATGTCGTGGTAGTGGTAGTCTTACCACCACCAAAACGGTATTAAACTTGATCCGTTCTGCTCCAAAGCTTTGTAATTTAAATTTAGATAGTCCAAATGAAATGACTTCCATGACAAGTACTCCACCATCTTCTGCTGCTGCCGGTAGAAGATCAATTTCTTTTAACGGTAATAGAAATTCTGTCAGTGGTAGTGGTAAATCAATTATTACTTCATCCGATTTAACCTTGAAACTTTTTGAAACCATTTTAACGCATGGTAACACAGAAAGTTGGAAGACCCTTTTCTTGGGTCCACACCTTAGATCATGTTCACTCGGTAATCTTCATTGTATTGCACTCTTTAGTCATTTAGAAGTATTACAATTATCCTGGGTAGCAACCGATACGCTTCTCAATGAAATAACGGAACAATGTAGAAATTTGAAGGTATTAGATATTTCTTATTCAAGTGTCACTGATAAAGGTTTAAGAAGAACCTTTATTGAAAATGGTTATGGAAAGCATTTAGAATGGCTTGGTATTCACAGTTGTAATCAAATTACTAATGAAGGTAAACTTTTATTAGTTAGTGAAATGCCAAAACTTTATGGTATTTTAACAGAAAAGGTAGCTCTCTACTGGATCAATAATCATTTTGAATTACGTGGATGGCGTGGTATGAATGGTTATAAACAATATATTATGTAAGAAGAAAATATAGTATAAAAGAAAAAAAAAAGGTTTCTCAAACTTTTTTTTTTATTTTTGTTCATCATTTCAATACTTTATATGGGAAAAAAAAAAGTCTAATAATAATAATAATAACACAAACAACAATGATAATAATGATAATTAACATTAAAAAAAAAAATTGAATATTTTATATATATATAAAGACAATATTCTCTTGAAGACATAGAGAATTAAGATACCGAAAAAGTTTATAATTTTAGTATATAAAAAAGTTTTATCAATTTTATTTTATTTTTTTTTTTTAAAAAATTAAGCCTACAAAGAAGAAGAAAGAAAATTTTAGTAAGAAACCGCCAAAAGAAAAAAAAAAAAAAAAAAAAATCCAATTATATTTTTATATAAATCATAGAGGAAAAAGGAAAATTTTTATTTTACACTTTTAATATTTTTTATTTATATTATATATATATTTCTTCTTCTTCTTCTTCTTTTTTTTTTTTTTTCTTCCCCTTCTTTACTATACAAATAAGAATGTTTTATAAAATAAATATATTTTATATTTTTTTTTCAAGTGTAAAATTTATTATTTTTTCAACAATAAAATAAAAAAAAAAAATAAAAAAATAGTAAAAAAAAAAAAAAAAAAGTATGTCCTTTTAAGTTAGGAATAAAAGAGTAAGAAAAGTATTAAAAAAAAAAAAAAAAAAAAAGTTCATGACAAAGAACTCTACAAATTATGTGTTGTAGCATAAATTCCTTTCTGGTAAATTAAATGAAATAAAGAAAGGAAAAGGTAGGTAGAATAGTTAGGATGACCTCACACAAAACTTTTTCATGACTCTTTTACTAATATTTTTATTCAAAAAAAAAAAAGAAAAAAAAAATACTTTTACATTGAATCCTATTGTACGGAACATTTGTAATATTCCTTTTTGACATATCAATTCTTGGTATGATTTCGACGTTTTTTTTTTTTTTTTTTTTGATGATGCCATTAGATGTTTTTACTAAACCTATAATAAATAATATCTTAATTATTAAAAAAAAAAAAAAAAAATATTCTTTATAAATTAGAATGTAGAACAATTTAATAATTCCATTGTGAAAAGATTTTTTCATCATTAACTATAGCAAGTCAAGAATATTTCATATTTCTAGCAATAGCAATTCTGGTAGATGTTTTTTTCATAACCAAAATGAATATAAATAATTCAATTCATTTCTAAATTTTAA
This sequence comes from Piromyces finnis, assembly GCA_002104945.1. Lineage (NCBI taxonomy): Eukaryota > Fungi > Neocallimastigomycota > Neocallimastigomycetes > Neocallimastigales > Neocallimastigaceae > Piromyces > Piromyces finnis. The sequence goes on from MCFH01000039.1 coordinate 156,075, forward strand.
TGAGGTTTCATTGAATCTCTATGAACAGAACATTTAGGAATGTTTCTTTTCCATATCAATACGACATTGATGCTCTTGATGACGCTAGGTGTCTTACTAATATAACGTGATATATATATATATATATATATATATATATATTTTTTTTAAGACTAGGAAAAGAATACACTTTTTCTTGTATTTATTTATTTAATTTGAAATATTACATTATATTAGGTGATGATACATATTGATATAATAAATAAATGATAATAAAAAAAAAAGATAATATATAAATATAAAATAAAATAAAATAAAATAATTATTAAAGTTGCATAAAAGTTCAATGAACTATGCAATTCGTACTGTGTAGGATTGGTCTCTTCTTAATAAATTAAATGAAATAAAAAAGAAAAGCAACATCAGGTAGGATAGAAAGGTGTCTACTAAACGCTCCCATGAGCTCATAATGTTTTCATTTGAATTTGAGGAAATACTAACATTGAACCCTGTGTACAGAACATTAGGAATGCTCCTTTGCCATGTCGGTATGACGTCAAGAGGGTATTGAATGATTTTTAAACTTTTTTGAATAATGAAAAAGCAAATTCCATTTCTAATAAACAAAAAATAAAGATCAATCATAAATATTTTCCACTTTTTTTTATTTATTTATTCATTGCAATAATGTTAATATTCATTTAATCAAAACTATCAACAAATACCCTCTTTTCATCTCATAAAATATATATATATATAAAGACTTTTAATAAAATAGGAAAGTAATGAAACTAAAATTAATAAAGGATATTAAAATCCATATGTTTTTTATTTTTTATTATCATTTATTATTATAATTATTAATAAATATATAAATATTATATATATAATAAAAAAAAAAAAGAAAAAGAAAAACAAATATTTAAAAATATAATTTTATTTTATAACTATTATAATTATTATTTTATTATATTATATATATATATATATATAAAACAACTAAAAAAGAAAATAACAAATTATATTTATTATTTTCTCTTTTTTTTCACATTATCCTTTCTTTCAATTTATAAATATATATCTTTTCTAAAAAAAATAAAATAAAATAAAATAAAATAATTATAACACCTATAGGACTATATATATTTCTTTTTACTAATATAACTAATATAAAAAATATTATATTTTTAAAATTAGTTCGTTTTTTTTTTTTTTTTTTTTTTTTTGGATTTTTTTTTATAATTTTTTTTTTTTAATTATTATACGAATAATCTTATTGTTTTTAAATATAACGTTTAATTTTCTTATAAAATAGTACACTTCTTCTTCTTATCTTTATTTTTGTCCTATAAAAAGTAAAGAAATATAAAATATATGGGATTAATTATTTTATTTTATCTCATATATAAAAAATATTGAAAATAAATAATTGTTAATATTTTCGAAAAAAAAAATTCTTTCTTCTATTTTACCTTTTCAGGCATGCTTCTATTGATTTGTCGTACTAAGTCAAAGAAGACTTCATCAACATTTATCTTCTTTCTTGCTGAAGTTTCAAAGAAGGAACATGTCCATTGTTCAGCAAGCTTAGTACCTTGATCCTTTTGGACAACACGATCATCTTCAAGATCGCACTTATTACCTACTAGTACCATTGGAACCTATGGAAAAGAATTATTAAAAAAAAAAAAAATGTAAAATTAAAAATTTAGTATTTTTAAATTTTATATTTTATAATAAAGTATATGTATATATAGGTGTATATGTATTTTTATTATTATTTTTTTTTGTTTTATTATGAAATTAAATAAATAAAAAAAAAAACACTTCATTTTTTTCACAATGAATAGTTACCTTTTCTGAATCTTTAACTCTTAAGATTTGATCACGTAATTCCATTAAATCATTGAATGTAGCTTGTGAAGTAATAGAAAAAACAAGAATGAAACCTTGACCATTCTTCATATATAAATCACGCATAGCAGTAAATTGTTCTATTTATTAGATCATGAGGGGGTGATTTTTTTTTTAGTTGTTTCGTTCAATATTGTAGTATTAATATTTATTTTATAGCAAGATTTGATTATGTATATAAAAGTTTAGTTAATAATTTTTTATCTAAAAAAAAATTTATTATCTAGAATTAAATAAATTTTAAGAGGTATTAATTTGAGTTAGGATTTACCTGTTCCTGCAGTATCCAAAATTTCCAACATACATTGTTGTCCATCAATTTCAACTTGCTTTCTGTATGAATCTTCAATAGTTGGATCGTATTTTTCAACAAAAATAGATTGTACGAATTGGACGGTCTATCGTACAGAATATCATATTAAATTTTTTTTTTTAAAAAATAGAATAACAAAAGTTATTAACACAAGTACATAAAGGTTATTAATTATTAAAAAAAATTTTTTTCAACAAAAATTTTCCTAAACTTAAAATATTTACTACTTTTTATTTTTACTACTATTATATATCACCACCACTACTACTACTATTAATAATATTATTGTTGTTGTTGTAATAAATTTCCGTAAACTATTCTTTTTTATATTTTTATTATTACAAATAGTTGTAAAGTATTTTCTTTAAAAAAAATTTTTTTTTATTTTTTTTTAGACAATTAAATAAAAACAAGTGCTATTTATTATTATTATTATTATTATTATTATGTTTATTATTATTATGTTTATTATTATTATTATTAATATTCTAATTATTATTATTATTATTATTATTATTCTAATTATTATTATTATTATTATTATTATTATTATTATTATTATTATTATTATTCTAATTATTATTATTATTATTATTATTATTATTATTATTATTATGTTTATTATTATTATTATGTTTATTATTATTATGTTTATTATTATTATTATTAATATTCTAATTATTATTATTTATTATTATTAAATTTCCGTAATATATATTTTTAAAAATTAAATAGGTATCGATACTTTTTTATAACATTTTTTATTTTATTTCTTAATGAAATGAAGTATTATAATTTTCCCCCTTTATTTTACTATTATTTAAAATGTTGATGTATTGTACATTTATATTTTATTTTTGAAACTTTTTTTTTTTTTTCTTATTTACTATTTTTCTTTCTATTTTTTTTTTCCACTTTTAAATATATTACTTATATAGAATATTTAAAATTTTTTTAAAAAGAATATTAAAATAAATCTACATACCAAGGCAGATTTACCAACACCACCAGAACCAAGAACTACAAGTTTATATTCTCTCATTTTTTATTATTTACTTTTTATCGTTTATTATTATTATTCATTTGTCATATTGTTATTATTTATTGTATTTTGTGTGTGTGTGTGTGTGTGTGTTTTTTTGGTTTAATATGTTGTTAATGTATAATTTGTGTTTTTATTATTATTTTTTTTAATTACATATTCAATTTTGGTGTGATATTCAAATATAATTCATATTTTTTTTTAAAAAAAAAAAAAAAAAGTTAGTTTTTGAATATTATATTTATATATTCTTTTTTTTTTTGTACAAATATATTTTTTTAAAAAAAAAACAATTATTCAATAAATATATAAGCCTTATATTCAATTGGTTTTAAATTTTGCTTTTTTTTTTTTTTTTATGAATTGTGTTCTGAATATTTTAATTTATATTTATTAATATATATATACTATTTTATTAGTTGGTGTAAAGTTTTTTCTATTTTACTTTTTTGTATTTATTTATATATGTAATATTATAGGTTTTACATATTTTGTTTTTTTCAATAGATAAAAGAAACTGAAAATATTGTTTTATTATTATTATATTATTATTTCTTATATTATTATATTCATTTTTATTATTTTTATAATTTATTTTTTGTTTTATTTTAATATGCCTTTTAAAAATATGTGGATATATATTGCTTTGTACTTTATTATTATACTGAATTGTACTTTTTTTTTTTTTTAAAAAAAAAAAAGAAATAATAATTTATTATTGTTGATTTTCTTTTCTTTTTTTTTTTTTTTTTTTTGACATTTGAATTTATTTTATTATTTTCTTTTCTATTAATATTTATTGTCCGAATTACTTTAATACAAATATATAACATTATATATACATTTTTATTTTTGATATTCTACTTGAAAAACAAATGATTTATTATGTATATCTTTTCTTTCTATTATATTTAAATATTTCACTCTTTTTTTTTTTTAAAAAAAAAATAAAATAAAAATAAAAATGAAATAATTGAATATTAGAGAAATTAAAAAAAAAAATAGAATAGAAATTAAAATTTAAAAAAAAAAAAAAAAAAAAAAGGAAAATAAAAAAGTTTCCTATTTCTTACATTTATTTTCTATTATTAAAAGTTTTTTTTTATTTTTTCTTTTTTTTTAAAAAAAAAGAAAGTAGTGATATTCTAATAATAAAATTATATTTTAATTATTAAATTATTTTTGTTAAGTTAAATATTCTATTAATAAAAAAAAAAAAAAATAAAAAAAGATAACAAGTTATTAGTAAAAAAAAATAATATAAAACCTTTTTTTTTTTGAAGGTGATTTATTTTTATTATTATTTTTTTTAAAAATAGATATCTACCAACTAAAAATAACTTTTTTTTTTTTGTTTTATTTTATTCTTCTTATTATTTTATTTTTTATTTTTTATTTTATTATTATTTAAAATTAAAAGGTTAAATAATAATAAAATTATAATTATTGAATTATATTTTTTAAATTCAATTAAAATCTTATTTTATAGGATAATTTTTTAAAAGTATAACTTTATTTTAGTAAAAACTCTTTTTTTTTTTTTTTTTGAGAATAAATAAAAGGGTAATGTTAGATTTTATTATAATAATCACTATTACTATTATTACAATTAAAATATTTAAAAAATAAAATTTAAAATAATAAAAATAAAAATATTTTAAATGCTACTTAATTTTATATTAATTAAAATAATTTAAAAATTATAAAAATATTTTTAAAAATAAACTAAATAATTAAAATAGTTAAAGGTAGGAAAACTCTAATTCTAATGCATAAGACCTTGATAATACATGAAATTAATAATAATACATAAAAACCTTGAACTAATTCAAATACATAAAACCTTGTTATATATATAAATATTTTTAAATGCACATTTCTACCAAAGGGAGGGATATATCATCTGAAAGAAAAGAAAAAAGTTTTAATATATAATAAGATTTAGTATTAAAGAAAAAAAGTGTTTTTTTATTTACTAATAATTTTTTGTTAGAATGAAAAATTAAATACTTTTTTTTTTTTTTAAAAAAAAAAACAACAATATTAATGTTTTTTTTTTTAAATTTAAATTGTAATTATGAAATTATAATTGATATATATAGCTCAAAGTAATACATTTTTTCTATTCTTTTTTTTTTTTTTTTTTTTTTAATTATGTGGTATTTTTAAATTTCCATTTCTAAATTTAATAATGATAATTAATAAAAAGATAATTACTTTTATAAGATTATGGGTTGGTAATTTTAATATTTAACCTATACCTATCTCTTTTATTAAAAAAAAAAAAGGTATTGTTATATATAGTTCTTTTTTTTCATTTGTGTAAACGGTTTAATGAAAAAAATAAAATAAATTTGAATAGAATATAACACAACAATTAATAAATAGGTAATATAAAAAGAAAAATGAGAAGTACTTTTTCATTTTAAGGGATATAAAATATAAAGAAAAAAATATCCTTTTTTTTTTTTAATTTTATTCAAATTTTTTTTTATTATTTATAACTTTACAATTATTATTATTTTCTTTTTTTTTAAATTGATAAAATTAATACAAATATGTAAATAATAAAAATAAAACTTTAATAAGAATATTTATAAAAATATATAAAGTTTAGTATAATAATTTTATATTATATATATGTATTGTATATATGTGATAACATCTTTTTTTTTTTTTTTAAAAAATAGTTAAAATTATAATAAATAGCTAAATTGTTTTAAAGGAAATTTTATTTAACTCAATTTTTCTTTTATTTATTATTAAAATAAAATTTAAAAAAAATGCAATTAATGAAATAGTTTTTTTTAAAGAAGATGATATTTAACAATAAACTATTCTTTTTCTTCAATTTCATTCAATAGATATATATTGAATATAATGAATTAAGAAGAAGAAGAAGAAGAAGAAGAAATGTTTAGTTAACAAATACTACTAATAAAATAGTTAATTATCGTTCGTTTTTTTTTTTATTTTTATTTTTTATTGATATTTCAATAATAAAAAAAAATAGGTTTAAACCGAATGTTCTTAATTATTAAAAAACTTTTTTTTTTTTTTTTTAATTTCAAATTGTTAATTATATTTAAAAATAAAGTTTTTAAAATTACAAAAAAAAAAACTTTTCCTATTTGATATTATCATTACATATTGTGAACAATTTATGTAAAGAAATGTTTGTTAAATATATTTCCTTTTTTTTTTTTTTATATAATAATATTTTATCAGTTAAAAAAAAAAAAAACCGGTTTTTATAACCAAACATATTATAAAAAATTAAAAGTTAAAATATTAATTATTAATTTTACCTTTTTTTTTTTTAAGAAAAAAAATAAAGGTGATGTTATGAAAAAGAACAATTTTTTTTTTAAATACTGAATCTATTAGTGATTCTAATACTAAAAAGAAATTTCTATTAAATAGAAAATAATAATAATAATAGTAATAATAGCAATACTTATTATTTTATGTTCAATAGAATTTTATTATTCCTTTTTTTTTTTTTTTTTTTTTTATAAATTCTCTAAAGATTAATATTAATAGTAATGAAAAGAATTATTCTTTTTATTTTGTTAATTTATTTTAAAATAGTAATAATAAAAAAAAACTATTTAAAAAGATCATTATAAACATGCCATCTAACCTTTTATTTTACAAAATTATAAAGTCTCATATCATAAATACAAGCATGTGGTGGTAGTAGTAGTTAAACTCTTTTTATAAATTAAAACTCTATTACAATTATTGTTTCGTTATTATTTGAATGGTCGTTTTACTAGTAGAAAAAAAAAATAAATGAACTATCAATATATTCTTTTTTATTATAATATGATAAACAAAAAACCAAATATATTTAAGTAATATTGTATCTTGTTTAATACAAAAAAAGTGTATCTTTTTATTTATTTAAAATATAAATTCGTGATATAAACATGAATTTATAATAATCCTCTTTATAGTAATAATAATAATAAAGAGGATTATTATAAATATTAAATTGTTATTAGTAATGATAATATCACTGTTACTGATAAAAAAAATTCAAATAAATGTTAAACTATTTATTTATAGATAACCCTTTTTTTTAATAAAAATAAAAAAAAAAAAAAAAAGAATGTTGCTGTCTTTATTCCATGCTAATAAAGTTAAATCTTCTTTACATGGTAAGGGAGAAAGGAAGAATAATAATGAAAACTTTTTTTTATTTTATATAATGAATAGCCGTATTAAAGCACATTTCTATTATTATTAAATGAAAATTATACAAGATGAAGAGTCAAATAAAGATTTTAATTAGGCCAGTTCAATGACTGCTTTTTTTTTAAAAAAAAAAAATAAAATTTTTTATATAAAAAAAAGTTTGATTATTATTATTATTATTATTATTTTAGTTTAAATAAAAAAAAATAGCGGTAACCAATTTTTTTTTTTTTTTTTTTTTAATTTGAAAAATATATAATTTTTTAAAAAAAAAAAGAACAAATTTAAATTTAGTTAAAAGGAAATAGTATTAAGGAATAAAACATGAGAAAACTATGTAAGTTATTAATAGTCTTTTTTTTTTTTTTTTTTTTAATTATTATAATTTATTAAAAAGATTTATCATCCATTTAAAACTTTAAAAATATTATTTTTTTTTGAAATTATATATTGAGAATTGCTTTTTTTTTTTTTCTTTTTTTTTGTCGTTTTATGGAATATAATTTATAAATAAAGAGAAAAAGAAAATAAAACTAATATTAAATATTAAATTCTTTATATATATATTAATAATAATTTCAAAAATATGAAATTTCAAATTTAAATTTCAAAAAATATTATATATTATTAATATGATATATAATTAATAATAATAATAATAATAATAATAATAATAATAATAATAATAATATATATATATATATAAAAGGCTTAACACAAACTACAAGTAACTCTTTTTATAAGAATGTGTTTAAACAATCTTCAAAAACAGTATTAAATTCTTATTTAAAGTCTAGTAGAAATTATTCTGTAAAAAGTAATGATAATAATAACTCTTTAAAAATATCAAATAAAATTTTATCTCCAGTGGTTCAACAAGAATTTAAAAAGTATTTGAGTAAAAAACCAACTAGTGATATTAAAAATCAATTTACTACTCGTAATATTACTTCTATAACTGACCAAGGTATTGTTTTTTATTTTCAATTTTATAAACATTATAAAGAAATTGAAAAAAAAAAAAATAATTACAGAATTATATTACTACTACTACTGCTGTTAATAATTATAACTGAAATATTAATATTCATACCAATAACGATACTAACAATAAAAATGTTTATATTATTTAAAACATTTTTTTAAAACAACATTATCTTTATATACATAATAATATTTATTATTATAAAATAATTTTTATATATTTAAATATATCATATCTTATTATTATTAATATATGTATAAATCCATATGGGAATACGTCATTATCATCATAAACTATAATCATAAATCATAATAATAATAAATAAATAAATAAAAAAGGCAATGAAGAAACAACTTCACTTGTTCCAACGTTATCCTCTTCTTCAGTTATTTTAACAGAAGAAGAAAGAAAACTTTTAATTCAAAAATTTGATGAAGAATACGAAAAAAGAAAGCAAAGTGTTATTGAATATCGCTCTATGCTAACCAAATTAAAACGCGGTGAAAATAATTTTAAAAGTGAACTTTATCAATTTAAAAATCCAAATTTAAATTTTATTCATAGTGATAGTAAGGGATTACCATCTGATCTTTTTCAACAAAAGAATCTTTCTTGTTTAAAATATATTGATCCTTCCACCGTTTTTGCAAATAACGAAGTAAATATGAGTAAAATTGATATTTATGGCTTTGATTATGATGTAAAGTTTTCTTTTTTTTTTTTTACTTTTTTCTTATTTTATTTCTATATAAATGATTAATTTATGTATATATAATTAAATAGTTGATTATTATTATTATTATTATTATTATTATTATTAGTTAATTATTATAATTTCAAGTTTATTTTAATATATTAACTGATAATTATATCTATCTATCTATTTTCCCCAACATTTTTAATAGTATACCTTGGCACAATACTCAAAAATTTTAGCACCACATTTATATCAAATGATTTTAACTAATTTAGTTAAAATAAAACATTATCCAAAAATGATTTTAGATTGTAAATTTAATCCAAAATTTGCTGTTCGTGGTATTCATTAGTAAGTATATATACAATGAAATAATCTTATTTTTCTGTTTAATTTATTTCCTTTTTTTTCTTTTCTTTTCTTTAATATATAAATGATATCACTAACATTATAATATTTTAATTTTTTTTTTTGATTATTAATTATTACTATTATTGTGATTATCGTTGTTACTGTTGTCGTCATCATTGTTGTGATATAGTGATTTTAATGCTTGCCTATTCTTTAAACTTAGTTCAACCTTTCAAATTGATCGTACTTCCATTCATAGAGGAAATAAAATTTTAAGTGAAAAGGAGGTTCGTGACTATTTCAATAATTATCATCATGGTAGTTCCCATGTCACCCAAAAATATTTAAATGATAATACTTATCATTTAGTTGATCTTTTTTCCATACCTGAACTTTGTGCTATTTCAGATATTATTCAAATCTTTTTTGATAATAATATAAAATTTAATTCCAAAGTTATTTATAAAGATATTAGGTAATTTTTAATTTTTAAAACTATTAAAAATACTTGATGAAAAATACTATTTTTATAAAGAAGAAAAAAAAAATTAATTTATATATATTTCATATTTCATGCTTTATTTATAAAATATATCATTTATATGAATATAACTATATGTATATGTATATATATTTCATGCTTTATTTATAAAACATATCATTTATATGGATATAACTATATATAGAGCTGTAACTTCTGGATTACATCAATCTGGTGAATTACATAAAAGAATTACCGATAATATTGATACTTACTTAGAAAAGAATCCAATATTATTTAACTACTTAAAAAAATTAAAAAAAAATAACAAGAAATTATTCTTATTAACAAATAGTCCTTACCCTTTCATGTAAGTAATATAAAAATGGAATTTCATTAATATTTCATCAAATAAATAGAATTATTTTATATATATATATAGAATAAATGAATTCTATTAATCCTTTTTTATCTATATATTTTTTTATTTCATTTATTTATCAATAGTAATAAAGGTTTAAATTATATCTTCCAAACTAAAAAATCAGAAGATTGGCGTAAATTATTTGATGCCATTATTGTAAGTATACCATTAATGAATGATATTTTTTTTTTTATTATAACTTTTGATACTTTTTAAATTCAATTTTTTTTTCTTCTTTTTCTTCATGTTAATATATACCATTTAATTATTTTCATAATACTAAATATATATTTTTTACTATATATAACCAAAAAAAAAAAGGTTCAATCATCAAAACCAAGTTGGTATAATTCTAATGAACCTTTCCAAAAGTATAGGTTAGAAAAAGACAAAGATGGAGATGAATATTGTGTTCCAGTATTTGAAGAAGTAAACTATTAAAAAAATTTAAAGTCAAATTATAAATTATTTATTTTTAACTTTTTCTTTTTTCTTCATTTTAATAATAATGATAATAATAATAAAAAAAAAAAAAAAAAGATTAAATCGATTGAACCCGGTGTTGTATATAGTGGAGGAAATCTTAAAGATTTTGCTAGATTAACGGGATGGCAAATGAATAAAAATGTTTTATATTTTGGTGATCATTTATATTCAGATTTAGCCAAACCAACAGAAGAATATGGATGGAAGACCGTAAGTGATGTTTTTTTTTTTTTTTTTTATATCTATCTATATAATGTGTATATATATACCCGACTTTCTTTTTAATATTATACCTATTAAATAAATTGAATTTTTTTTTTTTTTTTATTTTTATCTGATAAATAATAAATCATTAGGGTGCTATTATAAGAGAATTAACTAGTGAAATTGGTGTTCATAATAATATTGATTATCATTGTAAATTAAAATGGGCTTTTCTTATTGAAGAATTAGTTCGTTTAGCTCAACGTCTCAATAGAATTGGTTGTCTTGATGATAAAATTAAAAAATGGAAAGAGGAGCGTACAGAAGCACGTTATCAACTTAGTATTCTTTTTAACAAAGAATTTGGTTCCATATTTAAAGTACATTATTCTTCTACTTTCTTTGGTCAAAAAATTAAAAAATATGCTGATTTATATACAAGTCGTTTAGAAAATTTTGAACCTTACGCTTTAGATTATGTATTTAATCCTATTTGGTATTATTTACCAAATGAAATTCAAAGTGCTCTTTTCCCATAATCAACTTTTTTTTTTTTTTTATTTAAACTTTTTAATAAAAATCTTTACCAACTTTACCCTATAGGACTCTTTTATTTTTCCTATTAATTCACGATTATAAATCTTTTTTTTTTTTTTTCCCTTATTTTTCATTAAAACTTGAATAAAAAAAAAAAAAAAAAAAAAAAAAAAAAAAAGCAAATAAAAATTTAATTACGCCTAGTCATACTTTACAAAAATCATTACTACTACTTACTACCATAAAAAAAAAAAAATTAATTATAAAAATAATAATAGAAACCTTTAATATTAGCTAAGAAAAAAAAAAAAAAAAAAAAAAAAAGTAATAAGAATTATAAAAAAGTTTTTTTTTTAAAAGATAAATCTTTAAAAATAATCTTTTAATCCTTTTATAATTATTATTATGAAATGAAAAATATTTTGAATAATAACATGTTCATACTGAAATGATTTTAAAAATTTCTTGTACAAAGAATAAATATTATAATCATGATTTAATAAAACAAAATAATACAATACACAAAATAGAATTATTTCTTTTGTTGCTGTTGTTGTTGTTGTTGAAAAAAGTGTGTCAAGTTGTTATCTAAAAAGAGATGAATTATAATTGTTATTGTTAAATAAGTAATTATATTTATTATTATTATTATTATTATTATTATTATTATTCTTTTCTTCCTTTTTTTTTTCGTATATATAGAATTTTTTTTAAAAAAAGAAAAAGAAAAAATAATAATAAAATTATTAAAATAAAGGCATATATCAGTAAGATAAAAAAAGAAAATGTAAAAGGAAAAAAAAAAATATTCATTATTGAAAATTATTGAATATTAAAAAATAAATTTATAAAGTATATGCAGTGTTCAAGGAGGAAAAAAAAAATAAAATTATTTAAATAATTATCAAGTAAAGATTATTGTATACTGATTATGGATATAATATAACAATATACATTTTATATTATTTGATAATTTTTTTTTTTTTTATTTTTCTTCCTTCCTCCTTTTTTCTTAATTATTTAATTGAGTGTTTATATTATATAAATAGATGAATAAAATATTTGCTTTGCTTTTATTATGTTTAGAAATGACGTCTTCCACGACCACGACCACGACCACCACGGCCTCCACGAATATTTCTTGCTATTTATTTTTATATATATAAAATATTGATAAAAATAAACATTAATATATATTATTATTTTAAACTATCCATTAAAATATGTAAAAATAAAAGAAATAAAAAAAAATTATTTTTTTCCTTTAAATCTTACTTTTTGGATCCTTCTTTGATTTTGATTTTGGGGTATCATCAATTAATAAAGTATCTAATGGTAAGTTTTCTGGAAGAATAAAGTATCTGATATTATTACCACGAACACATAAAGTATCTAATGAAACTGGGTCTCTGTTCTTAACAGTCATTTTAACAGTTTTTAAGTGGGTATTCATAGCCATATCGACACCTTTTTTTTTTTTATTTATTTTCAATAATTTAATATATTATGGGATTTTTTTCGAAAAATGTAATGAAAAAAAAAATAAATATAAATAAATAAAAGAGTCTAGGCATTAAACATATTTATACTATTATATAATAATATTATAGTTATTTTATCTTTTCTTTTTTTTTAAAAAAAAAAAATAAAAACTTACCAACAACAGTTCCATTAACAACTGTACCATTTTTAAGTTCTATGGTAACAGTTTGATTTTTTTTACTTAATTTCATAAGAAATCTATTCAATTTTTGAAAATAATAAATATATATATATAAATATATTCCAGTTATTATTTTTGTCATTTAAATTTCATTATTTCTAAAAAAAAAATATAAAAACAACAAAGTAAATCCAAGGTTATTTCACAAAAGATGAAAAATGATTCTAAAATTAATCAGTTTAATGATATTTAGTTTTTAAAAAATATCCAAATTTGAAGTATATTTACTATTATTATTAATAATATTTTTGCTAAACCATTTTTGTACACCGTTTGTGTATGCTATTTATTTTAATAAAAGTGTTTAGTAATTAAAAAAAAAAGTAAATAGTAATACTAATAAATAAAATCATTTCATCCCATTTTATCAATTTTATTATTTTCATGTGTATTGGGTTTCAATTTTATCAATTCTAGAATAAAAAACGATCCAAAAAAAAAAAAAAAGGTTTAATTTTATTTGATAAAAGTTTTGGATTTTCAATGTGAATTTTTTTTTAAATCTTTTACTATTGGTGATCAGTTTTTTTATTTCTGTTTACTTTTAATCATTTGAAAAAATAAAAAATTATAAAGATAATAATAATTTC